>JAVTVJ010000933.1:600000-831846 GCA_034509425.1 Eopsaltria australis
ATTAAACTTCACAACAAAAACAATAAACTGTCTTTAGGAAGATTCATTTATTATGTGCCCTTGCCCCAGGATACCCACTCCTGCTTACAGGTCTCCAACAGCAGCTACCTCTCTGCTCCCAATTAATGAAAATACAACCTGTCATGAGAAGTATCCAAAGGATGAAGACTATGAGGAAATGCACAGCGAGGTAAAGCATCTCTGAGAACTCTGGCTCCTGGTAATTAATTTTTACCGACAACCACCAGTCTGTAAGCACAGTCTCATCTTACATGACTGCAGCCAAAAGAAAATGGCCACACCAGTGACTGACTGACAAATAGTGCCAGGTGTCCACATGAGAATTAGCACCTAGGCAGTTGTTATCACTGATGGAAAAGGCAGATCAAACAACATGAAAATTACAAGGTCAGCCCAGTGCTGACTGACTACAAAGCACTCCCTCTTATCGCACAGCTCAGATGGACTGGAACAAGCCCAGGTACAGAAACTGCAAGGGTAAAGTAACTTACCAGGTATGAATGACAGTGTACATTCAAGGACTATACATCTCAAAGACGGAATAGAGCCCCTAAACTTTTCTTTCAAAGGCACAGCTGTTTCCCACAGTTCCGCACTCCATAAGATCTTAAAATACAGTTGCTCACTGATAACTCACTAAAAAAAATATGACTTCTCTGAATAGATAGAATTTGCTGATGATTCAGAGGGAAAAAAAAATCGTAATAGTTGTTTTGCAAACAGCAAAGCTAAGTTTCTTCTGGAATTTTTTTAACTACTAAGATAAAATTTAGCCCTCCCCTTCACTCCAGGACTCTTTCTATGGCAATCCCACAAAATCTACACCCACACTGTCCCTGTACCCACCTCACACACAGTTTCAAGTTCACATTTCCTCTAATTCTTTTATTGGTCTTATTCACATGTTTGATCTATCAGAAGGACAAGAAACTTCAAACACTTGCGCTGGCCAGGACCTGTATTTATGTTGACTGTTTAACTAGTACAAGCATCCAGACTGACAAACCAATTAATGCTCCTCAGCTGACATTTAAGTTGCTAAACTAAGCTGAACAGACAAGGAATAACCTGCCCTGTTTTTTAAAATGGAGTAGAAGGTCTTTCTCCTGTGATGCTGACATACACAACATTCACAGGAATATACACTTTCTTGCAACTCTCTGTCAAATCTGACTGAAAATAGCTAATAGGTTAAAAAGTCATTAGACTGGGAATTCAGGCTGAAAGGAAGACATCGGTAGAAATCTCTTGTGTTTGTATAAAATCAGGCTAAGAAAACACTACCAATCATAAATTACAGATATATGTCACTCTGTTCATTATCTTTTGTAATAAAAGTATATGTAAGTAAAACTTACATGAAGGTTTGGCTAAATACTGATCTAATAAACTAAACTCAAACTCTAAAATAAAATACAATAAAATTTTTGCTTCATAAAAATTCATCCCAAATCCTAAAAATCTATTGATCCAAACTATTAGTGACAATTTTGGCACTCTTACTACTTTTACTTCCTTGGTATGTTTTCCCATACAGATACACCTCCACCAGAGTGTACTTTTCTTGGTTTTTACTGTAATCTGAATTGACTGGATGAGTCTACAGGAAAGATTGCTCATCCATGACAGAAAGTGATACAATATTAACAGTTGTATCCGTATTTTATGAACCCAGCCCTACAGCAGTGCAGTATATAGTGCTGAGAACCTGCACACAGCCTCCAGTTAAGATGTGCCACCTATCTGCAGAGATAATACAGTATTGATGAAAATATATTTGAACAGGTGTGCTTTAAATACATTCCTGGTTAGTCAGATCTGTGGACACATCAGCTGCCCCTAATACAGGATTTTGGCTATTTCTGCAATGGGACTTACCCAAATAAAGGCATGGGAGATGATTCTGCATGGCAATTTCTTGAGCACGTAAATGTTTCTTAACAGTGATGGGATAATAGGTACCACCTTTGACAGTTGCATCATTAGCAACAATCAAACATTCTGTCCTAAAAATAAAACAAGTTTATGAGAGATGGAAGTATTTCTAATGAGTAAGCATGTATGTTGGTTAAGAACTGCAACAAGGCAAGGACTCTTGAAGCCCTGATGCTCTAAGAGAGCTCTTTCAAAGGGAATTTCCTAAAGGACACATTGTAACAGCAGCCTCAGCACTAAAATGTCCTGTTCCATTATTTTAGAGAGTAAACTAATGCTGCGCAGCACTATAACTGATTTCAAGAACAGTCTTGGAGGTATTTTGAGTAACTAAAACTAATTTTTAGGTTAAAATACCATCCTATTTTTTAAAATTGCTTTCCAGATGCACTAATCTCTTTCTTTCATTGGACACCAGAAATTTCATGTGTGTTTTGTTCAGTTAGTGGGATAAACTAACTATAAAAAGCCTATCAAACAGAAAACAAAATCAAGCTGTGACTAAATAAATTGAGATACCAACTTTGTGGATTTTCTGAGTGTCAGAAATAAAACACTAAAAACGCTAACAGCCTAATACTGGAAACTGAATAAAATTATTCCTTCTTCCTTTTCATATCATAAATAATGTGGAGGATTGGAATAACTCACCCAGATACTCGTCCAATGCCTGTGATAATGCCTCCTGCAGGTACCTCTTCATTACCATACAACTGGTAACCAGCAAACTGGGAGAACTCCAAGAACGGAGATCTGAATAATGACAAATGAAACAAAACTGTAAAAAATTACTGGCAATATCCGCCATTGAATCTCACTTGAAATTTTAATTTTTTTTTTTTAAGAGATCAATATTTCAAAGAATGCTTTTGTAAAATTTCAATCATGTTATTTGCCAGTGTTTATGGAAGCTAAAGAGAAAAGAAGCCTGTTGCAATATTTACCTCCAAAAGACAACTTGAAATGTTTTTTTAAAAAAAAAGGAAGTACCTACCCAGGATCAATAAGCTTGTCAATTCTCTCTCTGGGTAACAGCTTTCCCCGTGATGTATGAAGCTTACGAGCTTTTTCTCCACCTCCTGTGATACAACAGTAAATTGTCACATTTTTTATGGACGTGGATAAGATAAATCATCAGTTATATTAAAACTTTGAATGGAAATGTGGACGAGCTTCCAGTTTTTGAAGTATGGACCTTAATAATAAATTTAATAAATAATAGTTTCCACTTCAAACAGATTTAAGGTACTGATAAAAAGGCTTGCTTTTTAGAATCTGTTTTATTTTTCCCCTCATTTTTTACAGTTAGTCTTGAGGTAAAGATTTTAATAAACATAGTTGTCTGAAACTTTCCCCCACTGCTTGACAATAAACACAAGGGCAGAAAACACAAATATATAGAAAACACAGCAGTAGAATTACAGGAAATACTAATCCCTAGAACTCATTCAGAATAGCTATGCTGAATGAAATCCTGAATGACCCAGCACCATCTGGATTAATTTCCTTAGATCATGCCAAAACTGTAAGCAGAATTCAGACATACAACATTTAATACCAAGTTTATATTTGTTTCATTTCAACCCTTCACTAGAGGTCATCCTAAATCATATCTTCTGCTCTCTAGAGCTTTGTGTCATTCAATACTTCAAGATTTGTTGACACATCTCAGCCTCCTTATAACAACAGCTTATACAAACATTGTCTCTCTGTGTAGACAGATCACTAATCCACCTCATCGCTCTAAAATTGTCTCCCTGTCCAAAATAAAGAAGGTGCTGTTTTGCTAACATTTCTCCCGAGACTCCAGGATTTCTCTGCCAGCTAGGCATCACTGAAACGAAGCTTCTAAGCCTACCTTTGAAGTCCTTTCTCCAACCTCCTTCCTTGATTACTACACACATCGTTTCCTACCTGTTAGGCATGCCAAAAAGCCCACAATTTATTTTCAGTTCAGCCACTTCATTAGGTCTATATATCCAGCCTAACCCTAAATCTTGTAAATTTTTTCTGTACAAGTTTGTTAAGAAACAATCTCTCATAACCACCCACAGACATACTACTGTCATCCATGTTCTCAACATCCCACATCATATCTACATTATCCCTGACCTCCAAAGTCTTTCATTTACACTGTGTGATGCTGCAAAAATAATTTTCATTCTGTGACTTTTGTCATCTCTGTGCACCCCTCCTCTTCAAACACTAATCACAAATGCTTGCTTCCCAGGCCCTGTAGTTGTTCTATTGAACATTGCTCTTCCGACATCAAGACACTCTACCCTGCACTAACTTCCATTCTGAGAAGTAGTGTCTTTAACAATGAAACAAACTTGGAGGCATTTAGTTTGAAACCTCTTCTTAATTTCTCCTTTAAAACAACACCTACACCACTGTGACTGCTGATGTGCTACGATCAGTCATGGAGATTAAAGGTATCTCACCTACTTCTTGTGCTTCCTGTCAGAAAACCATCCCCTGTAAAGGGACCTGTTGTACAGCTGGGGAATACTCAGTAGAGTAGGATATGGATTCAGAAAAACCCTGCACACTGAGTAACAGCTAACAAATGAAACATTCATTACAAAGACCTCAAACAAGAACTCATCCTCTGACAGACAGTTTTTACAGTGAAATCTAAAGATGTTGCACATATCCTTCAGAAGTATTCAACATAGATACCTAATTCTTCTTATATACTTAAATTATATGTAAAGCAATTTCAATCAATGTCACTCAACTGTGTATTAACATCCTGGTAGAGGTTGCTCAGATGAAGGAAAGATGAGCACTATGGTCTCATCCTGTCATTGTATAATAGGCAAGAACAGGCAAACGAGCAGCAAGGAAGAAGGCCATGATCATTAGTTCATGAGCTACACATCATTAAGCTCATGAATTGCTGAGCAGCCTCTACACTCATAAAAGACAGAGGCAGTCCATGGGTTTCAGCATCTCCCCAGGAAACTCTGCACCTTGCACCTTTGTTTCACAGCAAGAAAGAAAGAGCACTGAGAACAAAATCTTAACTGTGCTCCATTCCAAAGTTGTAAAAGAAATTGCATTATATAAGAAACAGTGTATAAAATGACAAAACCAGTATATGATAGTCACAGAAAGGGCAGAATTAAAGCTACGTGCTCAGCCTCTAGCAGCATAATTAAGCATTTATTTAATGCTTTGCTTTTATTGTCTCCATTAATTATAGTCAACTGCAATTCATTCAGATAGCATTACAAGCGAAAAAGAAACACAGATTTCAATCTTTTGAACTACTACAGACCTGGTGTCTCTTTGCCAGCACAAAGGAACTACAGCTAGGAACTTGGAAAAGATCAACCAATAAAAGGAAGACAAAGGAGAATCTCCATCCTTTATTGGATGCATGGGGAAATACAATGACAGAGGATGAGAAGACAGAGGTGCTTAATACCTTCTTTGATTCAGTCTTTAACTGAATTCCCAGCCCACTGAGTTGGAAGATAGGGACAGGGAGCAAACTGAAGCGGAATTGGTTTGTGATGTGCTACACCACTTATACACTCACAGATTTATGGGGGCAGATGTTATCCACCCAAAGGTACTGAGGGAGCATGTGGAAGAGCTCACAGAGGCACTTTCTAGCATTTACCAGCAGTCTTGACTAAACAGGGAGGTTCCAGGTGACTGGACACCCATCTACAAGAAGGGCTGGAAAGACAGGGAACGACAGGCCTGCCAGTCCGACAGTGGTGTCAGAAAAGGACACGGAGCAGATCCTGTTGAGTGCCATTATGCAGCATGTACAGGACAACCAGGGGATCAGGCCCAGCCCGCACAGGTCTAGGAAAGGCAGGTCCTGCTTGACCAACCTGATCTCCTTCTGTAACAGGATGACCCACTTTGTGGGTGAGGGAAAAGCTGTGGATATTGCCTATGTGAACTTTGGCAAAGCCTTTGACATTGTCTCCCATAGTTTTCTCCTGGAGAACCTGGCTGTCTTGGCTGTGTAAAAGGCCCTGTCTGGACAGCTGGGCCCAGAGAGTGCAGGTGGCTGGACTAAGATCCAGCTCATGGGTGGTCACTAGTGGGGTTCCTCAGGGCTTGGTTTTGGGGCCAGTCCTGTTTAATGTTTAACACCAATCTGGACATGAGGGTCGAATGCACCCTCAGTAAGTTCCCGGACAACACCAAGCTGGGTGGGAGTGTTGATCTGCTGGAGGGCAGGAAGGCTCTGCAGAGGGATCTGGACAGGCTGGATCTTTGGGCCAAGGCCAGCTCTTTGAGGTTCAACAATGCCAAGTGCCAGGTTTTTATTCTAAAATCTAGACTATCATACTTACCTAATCTGATTTTTTCTGCTTGTTCTTGTAGTTCAGTTACCAATGCCTTCATTCGTTCATAGTTTTCCTAAGTGGGGAACAAAACAGAATTTTAAATTCAACCTAAGGTGACTATATTAATTTTTAATACACAAACGTAAGAAGCACAAGACTAATTTCTCTTCCAAAACCAATTTTACCTTACTAAATACTGTCTCTGTATTGTCCTTAAAGTAGTAGATTTCTACCTATGTACTGGCTTCTCTCAAGCATCCCAAAGCCTTTAATAAAAATGCTTTACAAAAAATCTTATTGTGTTTGGATAGTAAAAGACTAGTTCTGAATTTAATAAAGTAAAATACAATTAGTCACTACAGAGTTGAAGTGATGCTTCTTAGATTTTGTTTCTTTTTGGCATAGGTTTGCTTGCATTTTACATCTAATTTTGTAAAAAACGCCAATTCATATTCAGTGCTCTTATGACTTGCACCAAAGGATGAATTACCTAGGTAAAAAAGAATTTTGGTAAACACCTTTTAGATTCTTGTTGTTTAGATTGAACAAAAAGATAAAACAAAAATTAGTTTTGTCTTGGTTTGCTTATGCTTTGTTGCTTTTTTTAAAGCTGGTCTTCTTGCCATTATACCTCTAGAAGAACAAAGACTCATATTCTGAATATGAGTCAATCAGTACTGAGCTCACCAATTCTATCAGAATTATCCAAAACTCCATGTGCACATTACAGCAGATTGGGGTTTCTTTACAATTTCTTAGGAATTTAAAGGTATTAGTCAAGCTTAATTTGTTGGGAGTTTTTTGCAGACACATTAAGAACTTTACTACCTTTTTGAAAAGTACAACTGCAAAAAAAGAACATGCAGCACGAAAAGATCTCATTGCCTTGTCTAATTCTCATTTATATGACATTTGAGTTTACTCTGACAGAAAAAAATAGCTGGTAACTCTGTGTTCATATATACTTGAACACTCAGACTTAAGGCTTGCCTTAAGAAGAAGCTGCAAATGTTGCAGTTGAGTTTGTTCACTTAGGCATTGAAAGGCAAAGACACAAAGTAGAAGTAAAATAAAACCATGCGGATCCAGTTCACATTTCAAGTGCTTTGGCTGCATAGTGACTTTCAAAAGAACATATTTTTCTGCCTTTGCAATTGCTACAAATAGATTAAAAAACTCCCCTGAAAGGTAAAAATGTATCTTGCAATTCCACACTGTTAAAAGCCTGCAGTTGTCACAACAACTGCAATATTGTCCAATATTACTCTGAATCAGTGTTCAGCTTGTCTGGCTGGGTGATTTTGCACCTTTACACACCAAAAATTTTCCACTTCTCCTTGTTCCATCAATCTGTTTTCTCTAAATAGGATCACCTTTTGCACACAATACTGTGCTCAAAAACTCACCTGTAACATAAGAAAAAAAGAAAAAAGCAGCTAAAAAGGCAGAGGATATTAAGAGAGGAACAGTAATCACAATCATAGACCTTTTTCATTAGATTTTGACTCACTGTAGCTACTTTAGCTACTTTACATGAAAAACCGTGAAAGGACTTTTAAGACAAACTATAAAAAATACTGCACAAAAACATCTGAGTTGCTTAACTTCACTTAACTTCTATCATGATCTTTCATGCCTTGAACCAGAATACAACACTGTTACACTTTACCTAAGACAAGTAAGGATGTTTTGAAATAATTCTGAGTACATTCAGAAAAGACTGCTCTCAGAAACAAATGTTCTACCATGTATTCGTAGGCTTTTCACTATTGTCATTAAATAATGAAAAAAAAGTCAGTGAACTGGCACCCAGTTCTTTTTGGAAACAGGTCCTTGCACCAGCAAGTTGTGTAAAATTCTGCTGTTAATATGAGGATTTCTACAAATTTTAATGCAAAATTAAGATGCAAAACCTACAGACTTATCCTACAGTTACTGCACAAGCTACATGAATTACTGCTAGATCCCCAAAGTGGATGTAAGAGCTAGTCCCTGGAATCTTCAAATAGAATTTCTTTCATTTTCCAGAATTTAGACTCACTAATTTTTAAATTACCTTTTGCGTATCAGGTTCATGAGACAGTTTGCATTATGAAGGCCAGCCTGTCTAGTTGAATTCACAGCCAAAAAGGTAAACATTGGCCAAAGAAGGCAAGACCTTCATCACATATCATAATGTCTTCTTGTGTTTGCACTGTTATTCCCTGTATTAGTTATTTTTCAGATGGTTAAGTGCCTCACAGCAGGGACCTCAGGTCTATGTATTTGTAAAGCAATGCTTGCACTTACAGTGTTCCATAAATTATTTCTATCAAATACTAACACTATTAGCTATTTTACCAAGCTTGGCTTTTCTTTTGAGGTTGAAAGGTATCCAGACATAACTGCGAATCTGGGGACAGCTTAGATGAGTAAACACCTTTATTAAAACACTATCTTTTTCTGGTACACAAAATATGAAGGTGTACACACACATACATACACACACTTTGTATGTATAAACAAGCTCTGTATGTATAAACAGATATACATACAGATAAATACTGAGATCACACAGAAGCTTCAGTCACCTAATTTCTGTCCCAAATTTAGTTTCTGCAAAGCAAAGCACAGAACCAAACAACGGACCTATCTCAGTAAAATACATGTTGTTGCTTCGTGTGTTGTTTTATATTTATATTCATATTTCTATTTTACGTGAAATATGAAGACAAACGTTAATAATGCCCCATTAAAAATAAATCTATTTATACCAGGTAGAATAACTGCTCTCCCTTCCTAAAGACATCTGGAATTACACCTAGCTCTCCTCCTCAAAATGTTTTTGGAGGCATGCCCATAACTCTGTACAGCTGTTCCACCTGTTTTCAACTCGGGAATCAATTTGCAAACACAAGGAAATAGCCAGCTTTGAAATCATCAGGCTCCATCTTCCACCGCTTACAAACTCCGCCTCCACCTCATTAGCAAGGCATCGGTCAGCCTGAAATGCAGCAAGAGCTGGCGTTCTGATTTAAACGCACACAAATATCCGTGACGACTGCACCAACCCACGTTGTTTCCACACGGCCTCTGCAGGCTCAGCCCGCAGAAAGGACAGGCCGTGGCGCTGGGGAGCGGGGCCGGCAGGGCGGCACCAGGACCGGGCCTCTGAGCGGGCACGTGTTCGCCAGGTCCTCCGTGCCCCCGCGGCACCGGCTCCTCCATGGCGCTCTGCCCCCGCCCCGCCCGGGCCCTGCCGCTCCCGCCCCGCCCCGCCTGCGGCGCGCCCGCGCTCTGCCGCCCTACCTGGTAGAGCGCCGAGGCCGCGTCAGGGCGCGACCCCACGGCCGCCACCGCCTCGCCGCGGTAGCCGCGGGCGAGCAGCGGGCGCAGCAGCCGCAGGCAGCGGCCCGGCAGCCGCGGAGCGCCCAACAGCATGGCCGGGCCGAGTCGAGCCGGGCCGAGGGAGCCGAGCGAGGCGAGGCGAGGCGAGGCGAGGCGCCGTCCCAGGCCGCCGCCGCCGCCGCCACTCCCCCCGGCGCAGCCAATGGGCACAGCGGGGCCGGCCGCGGCCGCCGAGTCCCGGCCCGCTCCCCCAACAAGCTACGGCTGTAGAACGCTCTGTGGAAGAACCGTGCTGGGACGCCACACTTTTCACGCAAGGTTACTTGCTTGTGCAGCCTAGGACAGCCCTTGTCCTTCTTAGAAACTTGTCACACAGTAATAGGGACAGATGTTTTTAAAACCCAAACGATCTTTGGTGGAGTTTCTCCCTTGCTTGAAAACTTTGCTATTCTTCAGCACTCCAGTCTGACACCGAGTAAATTAAGCTCTATTCTAAAACAAAACCAGGGAACAATGACAACGCCCCTGTTAAACCACGCTCAGCCTGTTACCGCTGTACCAGCAGGTAAGTGTGCACCCCAGTGCCGCAGCCCAAACTTCAGCCTTTCCTTCAGTTCACACTTTTGTTAGCTTAGTGTACCTACAAGTATTTAAAAACTGCAACAGACACTTTAAGAAACAGAAACACAGGTAAAAGAAAATAATTTATTCACATAATTTACATACAGAATAGGACTACTTCTTTTGACATAGAAAGCTTATATGTGATGATACAGGGTGTCAGACAAATCAAAGCAGTTTTATGCCACATCTTTGTAAAAATGCTACTCGTATGTATTGAGATTTCAACGATATTTTCTTACATCCTTCATCATTATAAAACTTCCATACACAAAACAGAACACAAAATTGTCTTACTTCTATTCCAATTAAATTTGTTCCTTAAAAAAAATCCTCTAAGAAAGTGCATGTAATTTGCTGCAAGGAAAAAGAAAGCATAGCCCCAATTAACAATGCAGGTAAGGCACCATAAATCTTAGTAATGAAGTAGTTTATTTTTTTACCCCCTTGTAACATGAATGCAAGCTAAAATGTATGCTACTAAATGTAGAATGATTATCCCCTCAGAACTCACTCAAAAGGTACTCACAGCAATTATTTCACAGCCACTTCCCAAGAATCTATTTTTAGGTTCTATGAGTGCAAGTGATATAAACATGCCACACATATCAGGAAGTAAACACTTGCATACTTAATATCTACAAGATATACAATACATAGGTACATGTGTACATTAATCTCTTTCATAATGTTTACAGTAAAACAATATTTGGATAAACATTTCAAGTTAAACGGATTAGGCAAAGCACAAGATACCATCTGAACAGAAACTGTTGTTGGTGTTTTAGAGGGTTTTTTGAGGGGTAAGGTGGGTTGATCAGATGCTTTCAAGTAAGTTACTCTACACTGGGACCACTAGTCCCTTTTCCATCACCTCAAGGAATACTGTTGCTAGTGACATTTCATTGGCAGAGGCTGGCTAACATAACAATTTGCAGTAACTAGCTTTTTTCTGTATTTCTCCTCACTGACAAAATTTTAAAGGTTCCTTCAGAAGCCTTGCCAATAACTTCTGAAAAGAAAAACATTCTCAAACTTCATCAACTATTTCAAAATTAACTACATATTTATATTATTTACCTGCCAGTAAAGGATTACCCCGTCCAACCTGATGACAGGTTTCTTGAGAGCATTAACAATACCATTTAGACATCAGTTTCACCTTCATAATGAATTGTTTTGCAAAAGTACCTGCAAGTATTAAGTAATGGGAAAAATTTTAAGACTACTCAAGCTTGTGCAAGCAGAAGTTTCAGACTAACTATTGAATCTTTCAGTGTCCACCCGTCTCTGAGAGTGCATAAACCTAATAACCTTATCAAGACAAATTTCTTGATGAGGTAAGTGAAAACTTAGACTAAAATCTAAAGCTACACCAGAATTTTATAACAACAGTACAAGCAGACATGCAACATGAGGAAACCCTTTTAATTCAACTGCTTCAAAGCAGCAAATCCTCAAAACAGCAACATCGCATAGTCATGGTTTAAATCCAATCTCTTTGTGCTACTTTGCGCAAGGGAAAACAAGGAAGTCAGCACATATACAGACACCTACATGTAAAAACAAGGAAAAGAAATTGTATCTATAGCTTTGTTTTCCAATTTAGAAGAAAATTAGTGTTTACACTAGGAAACATCAATCTCTTCCTCCTAGTGATATAAAAGGTTGCAAACATTAACCTTCTGTTGTCATCTTTTAGTAAATTGTGGTTTTAAGTTTTTAACATATTTTTAAGGAACCAGTCGTATTGGGCTTTTCAGGTTTAGATCTTTTAAATTATGTGGTTAAAAAACTCTTACAAAAATATGTAATTTGGAGATTCTAATAAAAATACCTGCAGTGCTTAACATATGTACGTATGTATTTACTACACTACTTCCAGTATTTGCATTCTGATCTTCAGAGATTACATTATACCCAAAAGGCTCATTCCTCCTTCTAACGTAACATACTTCACAAAAAGAAGTAAAGAACTTGAATAGTCAGTACCAAAAAGCTTTCGCATTACAATGGAAAACGATACTAGTAACAAGATTAAACATTATTTCATTGCACTTTTCTGTAGGATAGTCATGCACTCACTACCAACAAGTGAAACCATAAGCCAGCAGTCAGTAGTCTGGTCCAATGACATCACTGTAGTGGTTTAGACTATGTCAGCATTTTTGAAGTGCCTGGGTTGTTTCAGAAGGAATCCATTTCATCTCCGTGGCATTAATTAACAAGAATACTATTATTACTGGCTGACGGTAACTGTGGCATAATGAATATCTGAAAAAATTGTAACTTTTAAAATACTCTTTTCTCATTGTAGTATATTCTGTGGTCCTAGGTATTTATAAAACCCATTTGCTATTCTGAATCATCCACTTCCATAAAGATGTCACTGAAGAAGTACTCAGAGATTTTGGTTGGCTCTCCTTCCTTCTCTTGATCTTTAGCACAGAGAGGTGGCTTCTCAGATGAGCTGTTACTTGGAACCTGCTAAAACAAGAAAAGGTTGCTCTTAACAGTCTTCATTGGTGTGTATGTGTAAAACTATTTAGAAATATATGTATGTGAGCTTTTTGTAGGGGTATTTTATTTATGTACGAAATTTTGACCAAAGGAAAAAAAAAATCAAGAGTTTACTGAAAATGAGAAACAAATAGATATCCATGCAGAGAAAAATCAGCTTAATTCCCCTGCAAGTTTCCTACACATGCACAAGTCAGAATTTGTCAAATGGATCAGATACTGCTCTCAAACCATGAATGCTACACGCCCATCCACCCACTCCTGAAACAACTAATTCTCTGTTCTTCACACCTCAGAAATGCATGGGGTGTTCAAAAGTAAAGTCATACCATAACTGCAGCATCAGCAGCTACATGCTCATGTTCCACAGATGATGAAGTAGAAGGAAAGGAACACGATTCCCTGTCATCCTTAGTGGATGGAGTGGGTTTCTTTAGACTTTGTTTTGGAGTCACAATTCGAGGCTTTTGGATCTTCCCTCGATTCCCTTTGGCATCTTCTGCAGATTCAGAATTACTTTTTTTGCAAATTAAAGATAAAAATCCCAATGGTTTTCGTCCACCCCTGTTCAAAACAAATATAGTCAGGATGTCATAGGATTGTTCCATAAAAGGAAGATGTAAACAGTATTGCAGGAATGCAACTCATTACACAGGAAATAAACACATACCTACAGGACCAGTGAAAATTCTAAGGAAATAACCAAAAAGTCATTCTGAGAAAGGCTTTCATAATACTGAATATTCTGGTACAAGACATTTTTTGAATAGTCACAGAGACTCTTGACAATTTTTAACCCTGAGAACAATAACCTATCATTTGCTGCTAATATGTGGCCCACAACAGGCTACCCAAATTTCAAGAAGTAGTTCCAAGAAGGATGGAGACACATTCCTGAAGAAGTAACAGAAAATTCTGAGCATCCTTCATGCAATCAATGGGAAAAGAAACCTGATCCCCAAGGATGAGGCTACAGGAGACTACCTGCTGCAGGATTTTAGCCTACATACAGCATCAAACCCAAACCAGTCAGCTTATGGAAGTCATGGCACTGAGGGAGGTACACAAAGCTTTTATTTTTCACATTGTTAAGAGTTTACAAATTAGAAGTAAACTTTAAGGTAAGGATTCTGATGTTAATGCATCACTATCCAATTGCTGTGGATGACCCAAGTATAAATAGCCAGTATTGGTACTCACACAAGCATAATGAAAAAGTAAATAATGGCTTAGAAGAGGCCAGTGGAGAATTAAAATCAAAATAATTGAGCACAGGAGCAACAGAGAGCAGGAACTCAAAATATTTAAACAAACAGTACAGAAAAGTATATTTAAAAAATCAAGTCAACAGATAGGTAAGAGGAATATCCTCTGAGCTGCCAAGAATGAAACTCCTTTAGGGAAATGACTTAAGTTACTCCAAAAAAATTCAGTGTGCTCAGTACTCTACCAGTAACAAATCTTACTGTCAGGACAAACACCAAAACAAGTGGATGGGTATATATCTCACAACATAAGACTTACCTATGGAAAACAACAAATTATCCTAAGTTCCTATCACAGTCAGAGGATGTTTGCCTGACAAGAGATATCTATCATGTCTAAATAGACACCCAATGCATCAGGAGTGCCCTCTGGTTGATCTACTCATTTATTGAGTAAAATAATGCATATTTAAAAGCAGACAGTTTGATCCTTTCTGATTTGCAGAGAGTATAGACACTGTAACTCATAACCACACAGGTCACAAACAATGGAACTGAAAAAATGTCAACATAGAAACACCGTCCTTTTTTACAGAACAAGCTGACAAAATATTATTGCACTTACTGCATACCTGAGTAATGGAGTTTTTGAAGTCGATGCCAGGCCTCCAGTATGTTCCAACTGCGCAGATTCATGCACATTCTCCTGCTTTCCTTGTCCACTTACTTCTGCTTTTCTGTTAGAGGTTAATCTAGACATAACCTCCTCTTCCTTTTTGGATTCTACATTCTCAAGTGGTGTTTTCCCTAAGCTCTCCGGAGTCTCAAGCTGGCTTCTCTCAGCCAGTTGTGACATAGACTCAGACACTGACACAGAAGCAAGTACTTTTTCCTTTGCTGAAGACTCCGTTTTTTGAAAAGGATTCCCTGTAAAAGGAATTGAGAGTTAAAGACTTCAGTGATAACACAAGAGCCCAAAACAGGCGTGATATTAAAATGACTTGCACCATTTCAACAGAAGGGCTGAATTTTTGTTTAGTCTTATTTGTCTATTTATTTTCGTAAGTTGCCACTACGAATTAGAAGTTCATGGTCTACTTTTAAAACCTGTAAGAGCATACAGATGTTATGGGGAAAAGCTGGTAGAAGCGTGGTTTTAAATTTTACAGCACACTCTTCCCCCTCTCATCCTTTACAGCACACCACAGAACTTAGTCATCTAGCTGTTTAGGCTTCTACAACTTCCCTTACAAGTCTTTTTCTGGGCCAAAATTATAGTTCACCAAGCCCTTCACAGGCTCAGGTCAATGAAGACTGCATTGTCAGCAATTCTGCTTTTTCTCTGTTTCTTCAGATTAAGCTCCCAAACAATTACATACTTTTTTAGTACAAATGCAAAACAAAATAAAAATAAATTATTTTGGCATAGTGTGGTTAAAATGCCAGTTAATATTTTTGATTATTAGTGCTTTTTAACAGATGGAAGCACTTGCTTTAGAGAAGATAACATGTTTAGAGAATTTCCCTCAAGTTTCACCAATAAACTACCTACAGCAATGCTTTTAGAACCATTATTAAATTAACAATATTTATGTAATCCGGCACACCTAGTTCATACCAGAAAGCATGGAATGGTGGTATTGGTGTAGTACCAGGAAAATTGGTTTTTATTTTTATATTAGATGGCCTCATATAGAACCCTTTAGCTTGACAACCAGTATACAAGTTGTGATGTGTTTATGTTCATTATACTTTGGTTTACAAGTTTAAGTGTACCTACCAGAAGTTATGAGTGGCACATCTGTGGATTTAATTGAATAACCCTGTATTTGAAAAAGAAAAAAAAAGTTATTGCTCTCAACACAGAAGAGACAATGAAGTTGATAAGCTCATATCATACATGCACAATTCTAAGAGCAGCACTGATACAGAAGACAGTGCAGCATCATTCATCACTTAACTCATTTCCTGAGCAGGCTTTTCAAGGTGTTCTTATGACAAATTACTCAACACAAGATGTTGAGATAAGAGATCAAAGAAGGAAGAAGATAGTTATCCATCCCTTCCTAGAAAAGCTCCCTGAATCATGTGGGGAATTACCACCCATTCCTATACCAAGGTACACTACACAATCTTAGCCCACTTACAAAGATCAGTGGTAGTCACTGCCACAAGCTTGGTCATATTGTAAAAAAGCACAGAAGGAAGCTGGAAAGATGGTGGCTTGTTTTCACAAGTTGATTGCTCTTTTAAACTAGTCCATGCTATGTTAAGAATCATTAGGAACACATCTATATAACAGCTTTTTCATGTAACATGCACAATGCAGATTCAAAACATCGTTCAGTGAACCTAGACAGCCTGTCAGTCATCCAATACACCTCCAGAGTTTCTCCTCCTGCAATGCCATTGTCGTAAGGGTGATGCAGAATAAACCAAGTAAGACATATTACCAGTCTGTCTACTAGGAAGTCTAATTAAAAAAACCTGAGAGCCTAGAGATGCTCAAAAACTCCTAATAATAAACAAACACCCAGAATCTGTTGTAGATTTAAAAACTAGAAGCAATCTATAGGTGTTGATTTCCCTTTTAAGTTGTATAGGCAGTACATATTTAAGCAAGTGACACCATTTAAAAAAAAAAACCATAATTAAAATGCTCTATGATGAGTTATGCATCTACCTCACGCATGAAAACTCACCAAATTATGATCTCACCTTGTAAGTGGTTTCCAGGTTATCTTCCACTGCAACAATAGATGGAGTTTTCTTGGAAGGAGGAAAATCATTCTCTTCAAGCTCAGCAGCTGACCGTTTTTGAGCTGTGTGCAACTTTGGAACAGGGTCTACTGCACTCTCTAGTTGTTCAGTTTCCAGACTGCTGTTTAAAGATGCAGCAACTTCACCAGCCACAGTTGTCAAGGATCCGATACTGTTTATACATATAAAGTCATTATTGTGGCAGTACAAGAAGCTAAGATTTACTTTGTATAAGGTTTCTGTACGGAAATTACACATGAATCTATGGTGACACTCTTTCTTGCTTAATGTCATGAACTTCATATTAACTTCAAATGTACCATTTACAACCAAGAAGCATTTTGTTGTGCATTTTGTTGTTAGTTCTTCTGGTCATAATTGAATCTAGTTACTTTAGCTGTTCTATTTGAACTCCACTTGTTCTTTTCATATGATGCAAAAATATGGCAACTTATTATTAACTGCCCTAGAAAATGCTAAAATACAGTATTATTTATCTGCACAGTTGAACCCCCACATGCTGTATGATCTCAAAACACATACAGCCATATATAAGACGTACAGAGAAGCAGCAGAGACTAGGAAAATAGGGTAAAGCAATGCAGGAACAGCGAGACAGAACATGGACTAACACTGCCTATCAGCAATTCTGTTTATCATCAGTAGCTCCACAGGAGTTAAAATTCTTACACTGTGTAGCCAACATTCACTCAAAGACCAATCCTTTCAATAAAGGAATATTAGCATCTGATATCACAGGGCAAGATTCTCCACAATTATGTGGAATTGCATCACATCTCTAATTATGACTTGAGAACTTCCAATAGTATAGTATTAGGGTTTGGTTTTTTTTTACTACTTTGCAACAATTTCATTCTTCAGAATTCCATTCTTCTTTTTTCCTTTGATTTTTTTTTCTCCCAAACTGACTAAGAGATTTAGTTCAACTGTAGCATTGACATAAGAATTTTGTAACACTGCAGTGAGAGGTACTCTTCATAAAAGAAATTAAAACCCTTTTGGATTGCAGCAGACAAATCAGCTATTATACTTTTAAGTAATTAATTAGTTTATGTTTTCATCTTGTCTGCCTTTTGAACAGAGCAAACTAAAGAGAATGATATAAGAATTTGCATCTACTGTTTATGTTTCCCAGAAAATCATCTACATGAAAAATCTGGAAGAGCAATTAATAAACAGCTACTCTACAAAACTGTTAAAGTACTGTAAAATGCAAACATACTCAGATTTTTTAATTTCAATTGCTTTGCATTATAAGTATCCATAAGGCAAAATAGGGCTCAAACTGCACAAAAGACTTTGCTAAAAAGGAAGGCTTACTCTAGGATAAGTCAGAATTAAGGTGACACCAAAATCACAGCTAACAAAACCACTAAACTTAAAACACCTATAGACTCTTTCTCAAATGTGATTAGAGCCCTTTTTTCTTTCTCAGTTCTCTAACTAGTTTGTCAAAATTACTTCCTCTTGCATTTCTTCTTTTGAGAAGTTATAATCCATACTGCCCATTCAGAGAACAATCAAGGTACACAAAAAGTGTATCACTTTGATAAAAAAATAAAGCATTTACCTCTCCACTTCAGTCACAGTTGTTTCACCTGCATTTATTGGGCTGATAAGTATTGGGGCTGGTAGTACTGGTTCTGAAGTTTGTTCCACCATAGCAGATGCATCAAACTCTTTTGAGTCAGCTGGGATTTCCACCAATGTTAAAATGAAAGTCTGTTCTTCCTCTGGACATCTATGATCATCATTCACTACTATAACTTTTTCAGGGAAATAAATAACAAAAAACTAATAATCAAATATGAAATTATGCTGTTCTCTTCATGTCCTCCCTACATGGAGTACTGAAGTTTTAGGCATTCATTCCTCCATGGAAAAAGGCACTAGGCATATTCTTGAGACAATAAGCTTCCTGTCTTCCCAGATGAGATACATACACATCATCATCTCCTGGTGCCTATTCACTGCAGAGGAATCCTGATTACCATTCAGAATGAGGAATATTAAAAATGCCTAGTAATGATGAAGATTTTAAATGGGTGTTCTAGCATTAAAGAGCAATTTGCAGTTTAATTAAACTTGTGTCATGGTGGTCAAATGGCCCTCTGTCTTTAATTGCAACTCTCAGGTATTAAGAGTTATTTAAACGGCAGATGTCTGCTCTTTAGAAGGTAAACACAGGATTTTTCCCCTCACTGCAGATTGGCAGAACAGGATCTGAGAAGCATAGTCTTGAATTTAATAAATGAAAAATCTAAATAATTTAATTAACAAACAGACATTAACAGATAACTGCCAGCTGCCATCTGTTAAAATTTAAGGAACAAACATTTGTAAAGTTCTCAAAAGATGAAAAACAACAATGGTACTCCATTACTTAAAACAGCTCTCAATGATGTAAAGCTGTTATTCCAACCTCAACTTGCTTAGATTCTTCATCTAATTAAACAAGATTTAAGATGCTTCATCTCAAGATTCTTGCAACAATAGAGGATAGCAACAGATGTCTAAGAAGTATTAGCCCAATCTTCTGCACAAGCTCTTCAGTTACAGCTTTAGACTGCAGTTTCCATGTAACGTAAGTATTCTGGGCTTCTGTCACTGTGACTATCCCATATGTTAGACAAGTAGTGGTTCCAAGCAACCACATTTCAATTTGTTCTAGGGAAAAGCAGACATCACTTTCATAGTTTTAATCACACCTGATCAGTTAAGAATTAATCTGTTGACTCAGTGCAGCTAAAGAAGGAAGTTTGACTGTCTTACTTACACTTCTCTTCTTCTTTCCCTCCTGCTCCACACTTGCACAGTACAGCCTCCTACTCACACAACTCTGACAACAGAATTCACTTGATAACTTCATGAGCAACTATAGCTCACTAAGCCAGCGGAAAACTACACAGTTTCTCTCTCTCTGTCATGTTTAGTTTTTGACAGGTGACTCAGAGGTGCGTAAAGGGCTCTAAAAACTGCTATACCTACCACAAGGTAAGCAGTAGGAGCTCACAACAGGCCAAAGAGAACAAGTTTCCCTTTCACTTATATTTAAACCCAATGGAAGGGTTATTCAAAGAGTTTCCAAGTCTAGTTTCTGTTAATGCAATGTTAAAACAAGAGGCTAGGGAGGGGAACATCACTATGTTGTGGATCATTATTTGCGTCAATGGAATAGATTGATTAATCCTGTCAATGAAAATTTTAATTTTTTTAAACGAAAATTTTAGGTTTTTTATTATTTTTTTAGGAACTGCAAGATACACAAATATGGGCTTTTGCTAACTTTGAATATTAGCACATTGTACCTGAAGTTTCTTCTGTGCTGCTTACGCAATGTTGTTGAGCATCCTGAGTACAAGCTTCATTCTAGAAACAACACAGTTGAAATAAAAAAACTTAATAAATCTGGGAAATAACTCTAGCAAACAGGAAGAAACAAAGCATGTCAAATGCTGAAGAGCCAAAAAATCTAATCACATCATCATTATTTCATTTGTCAGTTTTCACTTCTAGCTGTTCTAGGCTGAAGATTATTAGTCTAACAAGGACAAGAAACACTGGGGAAATATAAAGCTTATGTGCAGGTCGTTGTTTGTATTGATGGTTTGTCAAAATAAATTTATACTTCCTACAGCACAACTCTGTCAGAGATGACTCACACAATAAATTGTTCAGTAGCACTAAGAAAGCAGATTCCTACAACCCTTAACAAACCACTGAGTGCCAAAGAAAAACACCAAGCTTTACAGCTCATCTATCCCTTCCCTTCTACGGCTTGTCCTTTTGCCAAAAGGAAATAATCTACTGCAAGCTGCCTTTCTCACACTCTCTGCCAGGCCTGTAGGAGCCACATCATTCTTGCACATTATCCTAATATGGAACCAGCCTCGACACATCAACCTGCTGCACTCAGGAAACAAGCTTCTGTGCATCAGCTGTCCCATCATAACCATGTGCTCACTGATCTCAGATAGCACCAGAAACCCTGAGGGAACTGCGAATGAACCTTTCTCTCATGAAGAAACAAGGTAACTCTCATTTATACTAGAACACAGACACACAAACCACTGCAAAGAAATGGATGTGAAAGATGTACTGTTTGTCGGTGACAACATACATGATGTTGATATAAATGACATAGATATATGTAAAAATATGCAAAATTTGTGTATGTCATATAATAAAATGTATGTAAAGCTCTTAATTATTTTTTTAATTAATAAGAGCATAATAAAGGATGCAGTATGTTTTAAACAAAGCAAACAAAAGTGACAATGAATATGCTCCTTCCAAGCAGTAACATTTTAACTTCATTTTAATGTAAACAAATATAACAGTAAGAAGTCATGCTGAATGGATGCATGAATCCTAGGTAACTTCATCCATCAAGACTTCTTAAAAACTCCTCACAATTTTGCTAATGCATATCACTTATTATTGAAATGTTCTAAACAGAGTTCGCAAAGATAAAGTTTGTTTGAAAGGTTGTTTGGATATGCCCCTGCAAAAAAAGCAAGTCTCATTTACCTGCTAAAGTACCAGGTCTTTAGAACTGGTGATTACATTTGCACTGAAAACCTCTTTCTTTACAGAATTTCAAAAACTGGGCACTTCTGGACTGTAATCAAGTTCTTGTTCTTTACCTGAGTAAAGTTGACCGTGCATATATTGTGCTCAAGAGGACAAGGACTTTGCTTAGAAAGTTCATCCACAGAACTTGGATTTGGACAATCTTCTAGTCCCAGGTGTGATTTTTCAGGATTTGGTGATGCAGTTAGATGTCTCATATCTCCTGAATTTCCACAAGCGTCTCTTATCTGCTTTTCTGTTCTGCAAGGCATGTATCTAGTTAATTTGAAACCAAATGAAGATATCCTGTGCAAATGCTAAATTCAGTGTTACAATGTATTTATATGAATCACTTGTAATTACAGGGAAACAAAGTACCTCTAAAAGCTTTCTCATCGTACTAAACAGAATGCATAACCTTTGAACAAATCTACATGAAGAACTTCAGGGAAAGGAGTCTATAACTCTACTAATGGAGACATTCCTACTGAAAGTACGATCATGCAGGAAGCCTTATAAGCTTATTAACATTTCTAAATGAACCAACTCCTTAACATTTCCCTGCACTTTCATGAAAGACAGTTAAGTCGAAAGGTAATTACTGAGTTCTGAAGTAGCAAACATAAGTTAATGTTCAACCTCCAAAAGCTGTAGCACAACATGCAAGGGAGACAAACCTGAAGTCTAAACTGTGCACTATCTGTATGAACATACAGTGTCTGTGAGCACACTGTTTCCATTACAGTTACATACTACACCTGAACTTCAGCTGCATATTTTAAGAGATAGTAGGAACAAAGTCCGTATTAAGTGATGAGTCTTCCTACCTCTCAGTTTTGCCTACTTGCCCGGTAAGTTCCATACTTCCAGTTGCAAAGTCATGAAGAACTGAAGAATCATCTGCAGCTGGTCTGATTGGTTCTAGTTCCACCTTCTGCATTTCCACATCACCCCTCAGGATTGTAGGATCTAAGTTTTACCAGAATAAAAATTAAAATAATGTCTTTTCTGTCTGCGGGTGTATATACATATTTGTATTACTTTTTACATATAACCTGGTATATATTACAATTTTGTTGTATGTTTATATACACACATACACATGAATATGCACATGTATACCTCTGTCTCATATAAATAAGGCACATACTCATGTCTCACCTTTCATATCTTGTGCATTTTGTCAGTAGTATGAAGATTAAGAGTTTGAAGACTACCTTTTCTGCAACTGCTTTAAGAAGAGAAAACCAGTTCTTTTTATCTCCTCTTCTACTTTTAATGGAAGGAAATGGCAGTAATAATAGAAAAAAAATACACAGTATTGGACTGTATTTATGTAATTGGCAGTATAGTAATTTAAGTGCTTTCCAGGTAATTTAATACCTTCAGAAAAAACTGCTATTCAAATTTAATTTAATTTTATACTGAAAGGTATACTTATGTATAAAACTGTATCACAAATGGGTACCCTATGCTACAATGGCAATGTATCATCTGTGAACATGAATGGAAAGTGAAGCTTTCAGCTTTGCTTCATTTCATTAATAGGTTTGAATCTATTGATTAACCATTTTCAGAGCCCTCAGGTAAGAAACAGGCTTACCAGTTTGAATTTTCTCTAGCTGTTCTACAAGTACATTTGCATTAATTATCTCTTGCATTATGTTTTCATTGGACCTCAATATTCCAGAGGTTGTTGGCTCAGGCTCCAGGTGTCCACCTCCTGTCAGTCTCATACTATTCACCACAGGCAAAGAACTATCACTGCACGTAAAAGGAAAAAGATCATCAATAGAGTTCTTGATTTTTGACAGTTAGTGAAGAGAAGATATAAGAGATATGGGGTAGATCAGATAATGAAGATCTGAAAGGCAGGCTGCGACTGGCAGAGAAGACAAAACTATTCAGCGGAATAAAAAAAAATAAAAATCACCTGCAAATTGAAACTAGTTTGCAGGTATGCTGCAAACTAGTACATTTCCAATGTAAACAAAGAAAAAAAAGAAAAATTGAAGTGTTTAAATAACAGGAGAAGATCAGAAATCTAATACATATGACATGGTAGTAAGTTCTGGTTTAATAGTATAATTAAACTGGATGCAAAATAAATGATCTTGGATTATCATTTTTCAAAGAGTATAATCTCATAGTTTGTTGAAGCAATCAACAAGTCAAATAGTCTTTCAAACAATACATGATCACCAGCAGATGTTTCTCTGGAGAAGTGTCCCATTAAGCTGTCTCGTAATTCACAAAAGCAAAATTATAAAAGATCAATCACTAAAAACCACAGTGATAGAAGATCAACTGCTTTCTTGCCATCCCTTTGCTCTAAGTCTTTGATCTACATCCCACAGCAGCAGTGACACTTAAATGATTTGCCTTGATCTGATTAGCTGAAGAGAACTTTGTGAAGAAGAGCTTGGTAATTAACAGTGGTCCAGTAAAACTTAGTTTGCCTATTTTTTTCTCTCACTCCCCTCCCTGTGTGAACTTAATTTTATGAGAGAAAAACTAGTTGTAGATCCCCAAAATTAAATACCACCACCTCATGAAAGTAGTAAGAAAGAGATGAGAGGAATTTTTGCAGATTACATACTAAATCACATAAACTGAGAAACTTTTACTAAAGCAAGACTGCTTGTAAATCAATAAAAATCCCAGAAAGAACTTAGCAAAAGTAAGCAGTGCCAGAGGATCTCTCTCACTAAAGAAAATTAAGTAGTAATTTAACCTGGTATCAGCAGCATCCATCTCTGAATATTCTTCTGCACCTAGCCTTGTGCCAGTCATTTGATTCTCTACACTGATGTTGTTTCCACCCTCAGAAGGCAGCAATTCCTTGACAGAAGAGTCTGAAGCAAGCAAACACTGACTAGAAGGTCTATTTTCTTTGGAGTAGGTGTGAATTACAAGGCTATCAGCTGTGTCCAAGTCATCTTGGGCAGGTGACATCTGTGTCCGTTCTGGTTATAACAATAAACAGAATGGGAAAACATCATTTAAAACACCCAGGTTTGGCATGTATATAAAGCTATATAACTTCAAGCGTCATTTAACAAAAGTTTGTATTCTCCAAAGACACAGATTCAAATCCCACATAAATACAGTCCTAAGAAAAAACTTTTGGTAGTAAGAACACAAAAACTAGCATTCAGCCAATGAAAGAAGATAATAAATGCTACACAGAATCTATAAAAAACCCAGGTAATTTCAGCTTGTAGCTAGTTAGGTGAAAAGGCTATGCTTCACATTAAAGGTCTCAAAGGATGACTGAAAGTTACAGTCATTTAAGCTTGATCCCTTTCTTTTGTCCAGTTTATGTGACCAGATCAATTCAATCAGGTGCTTCCTAAAACAGGTCACAGGAAAAACTTCGTAGCAGTGACATAGTTGGCAGTACTCAGTAGGGTGCCTGCCTTTTTCCAGTCAACCTGCCTGGGCTGGACTCACAGTGTTACATTGCAACAGGACTAAAAGCATACAAGTTTCTTGACTTCCTGCTATGCAGCAGTATGTAGAAGAGCTTTGCAGCCACTGCTCCATCCCTCCTTAGGTGGACCCAGAAAGCATGAGAGCAAGGCTTGTCCCATAAATCAGATCATACCTTCAGTGCTTGTTTTTAACTGGAAATTTGGATCACCCATTGCAAGTAAAGTCATAGCAGCTTCAGTGCTTCCATCATTAATTCCTGTGAAGTTGTTCACACACATTAGAAGTCAAAAGTACATTAACCAGAAACCCACTTACCCATATTCAAAAAGTATTTGACACTACCAACAACAAATGAAGTACATATTTTTTAAATTGACCTTGTTTAAGGATCAAAATGCTTGTAGACAAGCAGCCATTCTCATCCAGCAAATTCAAACTACTGTTAAAACACTGAGCAGCAACATGACTGCCTTTAATGGTGTACTGGATATGGGTGGAAAGGTGTTGGCAGCAGGGGGCTGCCCTGGACACAGACAGTCCCAGCTGACCCACTGCAGGACACAGCCTGTCAGCCAAGATGGTGGCACCTTCAGAAACATATTTTAAGAAAGGGGAAAATGTATATATTGGTAGCAAGTTAAAGGCAAATACATGAGCAAGATTGTTTCATATCTACCTTTTCCCATATCTGGATTTTCATGTACGGTTGCTTCCTTAAATACAAAGAAAAACAATATCAAAGATCTATATAAAATGACTCCATAATTTTTATTTAATAGTTACCCCCAAGGTTACCCTGATTTTAAGGCTAACAGTATTTACAAACATAGGTTTCCCACAGCTGTGCCTCACATCTGTGTGGTACAAGTAGCAGTCCAAAAAGCTACAGATACCTTCAGACTTGGCAATAGGAGACTGCAGAAATAGTTTTGTATGAACAATAAACAAACAAAAGACATTCTTACAGCTGTTGAGGTGCCTACTTTTTCTTCCCTCTGTACTACTGGTTGGATAGATGCACAAGAAAGACTTTCAGCATCAGTAGCCACCTGCACGTCTGGGATATTCACAGGTACTTCCAACTGCAAAAATAATTTTACAGGTATTTCAGTTCATCAGATGCGAAATAAAATCTGTAAAATGCAAATTTTTATAAACCTCACATATTTAACAGATGTTCAACATCTAGAGGGATCCTTCACAAAAGTCATGTCTTCTGATTTGAGAAGGAAGCAGTGGTATGAACAGAAGGCAGAACAGGTACTGCTACCTGTAGCTAAGTGGAAACATCAGACAACCTAAGACCTAGCCTCATTTCTCCACCAAGCTAAGTTATGCAGTTAAGATCTTTTATGGTGACTGTTACCTCAAATGGGTTTTGTTAGTTTTTACTCTTTTTCTGCTTTTTAAGTCTTCAAGACAGAATAAGTCTTCACACTTATTTTCAAAGCAAGACAGGGAGTAGACGTACAAACACATAGAAACACACTCACCATCTTACCTATTTTTTTCTTCTTCAGCACTGTATTTTCACTGAGAACTTCAGACATTTGATATTTTCAGAAATGTGGACTTGAAATTTGACAAAGTTTATGATATTTCCAGGAAAGTTCTCACGAAAAACACTGCTGAATCTGGGTTGCTCTCAAAGACTTGCACTTTTTACAGATAGTTTTGACTGACCTATTTAAATTTTACAACAGCTGGGTCCTCGGGTATCTAACCACATCCCTCACTACTCATGTCTACTAAATGTTAAACTAGACAACTTGATTGTCATCCCCACACATAATATATATTCCACACCTCTGAAAACAAAGATTCAGCACAAACATGCAGCAACTTTGCTACCCATTATTATTCTAGAGATCCCTTGGTGTTTTGACTGAGCTTTAAATCACTCTGCTGTTTCACCTGAAGAAAGAAACAGTGTGATTAATTCAGGAGACAATAAAAAGCAGAATTTCAATGGATGAAGAGAGGAAGAAGATTAGCAGTAGTAGTAAGCAAAAGAGCACTTGAAAGTAAAAAGCACTGAAGTGAATGGAAAGTAGCGATGAGAGGGAAAAAATAGAAAAATATCTAAGCCTTTGAACACAATCCCTTCTGAGGCCACTGCTCCTGAACCTCCACAGTCCCGACACCAAAAATACCATGTGTTGCTACAGTGTTACACACTCAAGTTTAATACAGTCTAAGAGTGCACATGCCTGTGCTCCAGGCACTAAGTTTCCAACTCTACAAATCATCTATGAAAGAGTAAAAATGTACTGTATTTGAAAAAAACAAACAAAGATATATAGATGATCTCTCACTGACAGCATCAGGGACTGGGGTCCATTGATCTGTCCCTGCCAGACAGAGGAAGAATATCCTTAAGCGGACTGCATCCCATGGAGTTTGGACAAGGAAGGAATGGATTCGACCACACCACCAAGCTCTACTGCAGGAACCAAGGCAACAAGGGCTGGAGATTTTAATGGATATACATCTCAATTTTTAAACTCATCATCTGAGTTGTACGTTACAGTAAGAACATGAACTAAGGGAAGACAGGCCTCTTAAGAAACCAGGCAAGTACAGCTGTCACTGACCTGAGCTGGCTTTGGTACCCAAAAACTCAACACAGCATGCCACCTCTCCTGAACAACCATGTAGGACACAGAGGCCAAGGCATGGATTAAATAACTCAAAAGGCCATTTGGTGGACATTTTAAGGTGGCAGGCAGAGTACAGACCAAGAGAATGATAGCAATATATTTATCAAAGAACAAAAAGAGAAGCTGTAGCTTATAAGGATGCACTGGGTAGTGTAAGACCTGAGCATGATACAAATGGTATGAAATAAAGGGTGAAGATTGTACTGGGCATGGCTGGGATGAAGCTAATTTTCTTCATATCAGCCCACATAGTGCTGTTTTTTGGATTTATAACTACAACAGTGTTGGTAACACATCGGTGTTTTTGCTATTCCTGCACAATGTCAAAGCTTTTTTCCTATTCTTTTACCCAGCAAGGAGGCCAGGGGTAAAAGCAAGAGTTCAGGAGAGCACACAGCTAGGACAGCTGACCCAAACTGAACAAAGGGGAGTTCTGTATCATATGATGACACAATCAGCAGTAAAAGCTCAGGGAATGGAGGAAGAAGAGCAGGCCATTTGCGGTTAGGGTATTTGTCTTCCGAAGTTACTCTTACACAGTGGGGCCCTGATTTTCAGGAAGTAACCTGACAATGGGAAGTAACAAACAAATTCATTATTTTGCATTTTATTTACACATAGCTTTCCCTTCATGTATGTAACTGTCTTTATATCAATACAAAAATCTTCCTGCCCTCCTTCTAATTTCTTTTTGTCCCACAGGAAAAGGGAGTGAGCAAGCAGATGTGTGTGTCTGGCTGCTGGTCAGGTCAGCCTACCTGGCAGTCAAAGCTTCTTGGCAAGGGGGACATGACATGCAGAAACATTTTCCTCATACCCTCATTTCCTACCACTCAAACACGAAATTGAAGTACTCCATTTGATCCATCTTGGGCCTCAAAACACATGGATAAGAATCGAGTCTGGGCCTATATTCAATCCCAATAAACAAACTGGTGAGTACCCTGTAGATGTATATACAATTTGTAAACATAATTATGTAACTGGATTTTAGGCTGATGCAGTATTAAGCTCAAAACCCAAGTGTATGTGCCAAGTAACATCCCTGCTACTCTCAACACCACTCTTAACTTGAACTCAGATAAAACCCAAGTACTCAGAGATACAACTGGAATAAAATCTTTTTGAACTATCAAAACAAAATATGCAGAACCCAGGTACACAATACCTCCTCCATGGTTTCCTGTATCTGCACAGGAATTGGTTTTGGAGATCGAAGACCTATAGGAACAAACACTGGAGCCTTGTTTACTTCCTCTGGTGCAAAGCATTCATCGTCATCATCAAGTTCAAAGTCATCTGCCTCCTCATCCTCCTCCTCCTGAGAAGCCCGGAGGGTGACAAAGGTTCTCTTTGAACTTGTGGATTCCTTCCCAGATCTTCTTCTCTGTGTAGTTTTCAAACTTTTGTCTCTGGTAACACTCAGTTTAACTTCTTGCCTTTGATCCCCCTTTTCACTGCAATCAGCCTCCTGTTCAGAGGCAGAAGAAGTAGCAGTTTTTGGCGCCAACACATGTTCTGGCAGTGCTGTCTGTTTTGATGATCTCCTGAACTGCCTTCTAAAGTACAGAACAAAAACAATTAAGTTGAAGACCTTCCAAAAAGAGGGATACTACAAATCAAAACAAACTCAGTTAAAAAAAACAGTTATCATTGTGATCAACAATGTATACTATTTACTTCTTAATAGTGACAACTAAACATTTAACCAGAAATTTAATTTCTTCCTGTATACACAAAGTGCTGATTGCAAATGTGTATTAAGCAGTTTCAGAATGCTAGAAATCCTCACAATCAAACTTGCAAGACACAGAATTCTTTGATTAGAAAAGTATGAAATAATTTTAATTTTGAGGGATGTGGAAGTCACATACATTTAAGACATGGGAACACTTCCAGTTGTCTTTTGCTAAAGCTACACTAGAAGCCCCAAACTATGACACTTCAATTGACCAGACTATTTTTTACAAACTGAAACTGTTAGATGAAAACTACTCATCTGCTTTGGTTTCTCAGACAGCATTCTCTTCAATTACCAGTTATCTACAGTTTCCTTCCTCAAAATCAAAGGTACAACCACTTTGAGTATCAGAAGTAACTACAATCTTTCCCCCCAAAACATCCTCCTTGCTAAACTGGTGGGGAGTGGAAGCAAATGGCAGCAGAGGACACTTCTAGCACAAAGTTTATCTTTAGGTTAATCCCACAATCCCTGTGCCCCCAAATATGGGTACTTTCAAGTCCTCCCCTATAAAATCAAGAATTTCTGTTGAAACCATGGAATGGATTGGTGAGAGTGCTGGCTGTGCTCATTTTATGAGAATACAGGTAGAGTAAGAGACAAAGGGGTATCTGCGCACACCTGCTAAGTTCAGACTAAAGACACAAAAACTGACATACTCCATGCACTCACATAACACATGGCAGAACTATGGCCAATAATTATCAACCAAGTTGGGTTTACAAACCAAAACAGTTGTTTTACCTTGTGAGATTGTCTGAATGCTTTTCATATGAGGTAGAAAGCTGAGAATCATTATCTTGCTCTACTTGACTCTGACTCTCTGATGATATCCTCGGAGACTGGAGTGTAATGTCCTGCCTGATCCTCTTACAACATGTTTCTTCAACATTGTCTGCAAAATTGTGTTTCCTTGTGGCTTCTGAGAAGGACCCAGCTTCTACTGTATTACTGGAGTTTTGCTGAACAGAGGAGATAATTACATATTACCATATTAAGTGTCAAACATTTATAACTGGCTTTGGTGACTTACAGAGCTTAGTTGGAGGATCTTGAGAATGTGCCCAGATGTCATCTCTGATAACTTAGGGTATTTTTCCTCACTGTCTTTAATTCTGGGCTCTATAGCAGAGGCGTCATTAACTGGTATTATCTATGATGCTTGAATTTCCAGTGCTACTGGTAATTAATAGACCAAGACCATGCTCAATTTATCAAGAACAACAACTCTTTAGAAGCTGGAAAGATGAATAATTTTCTAAAATTACCTATTAATTTAAAGAATAATTTTCAGAAAGAAAATTTTTTTTCTGCCTTGGTAACAAGCTAGGAAGAAAAAAACTATCATACTTAACATAAAAGCATTAAAATATTATTCAACATATACAGAGACAAACATCAGCAACCACACTTCTGTCTACTATGGATACTTGGCTAAAATAATATGCTAACTAGAAAATTTTAGTCATCCATATAGAAAATAGGGAACACCAGATAAACTTGACTCAGTTATGACGGCATTAGACAGAGATGAAACTAGTCTGGGCTAAGTCAGGCCAGCTGAGCAAATTTAAGGTCTCACCGTCATTCACACTCACTTTAATTTCTAAGTATACTAACACAGATTTTAGGTAGCATTTGAAGTTAGTTAACTGTCTTATTTTCCATTGCTCAATGAAAAACAAAAAGTAAATTATTTTTTAATGATGTTAATATGTATTTATTATAATGCAAGTTTCTGACCATATAAACCATAGAACTTAAGACAGCAGTGTACATTAAGTAGTTCCACCATTTTTGGATTCTAAGTCCATTTATTCAGCATAATTTCCAATAGTGAATTAAAAAAAAATTCAAATAATCACATTAAACTTTTCCAGCCATATACTGGATTTCTGTGCCAGCTATGGTTCCAAGAACTTGGGCAAAAGGACTGAGGTATAACTGGCTCAAAATACATGATCAGCACTTACCACTGATACAGCTGTCTTTAATAACACCGAACACTCTTCTTCATTCCTCTCAGTGTTGCCCTCTTCTTTGTTTTCACCCTCTTCAGGATAATCTCTCTTCCTAGTAAGTTTCATTAGGTCTGGCCTTAGTTTCCAGTGGGGTTCCCTTGCTCCCTGTTCACTTTCTTCTCCAGAACTTAATTTATCATTGGACCTACAAAAACATGTTTCAACTTTTACTTCTGAAGAACTACAAAGTACACTCTATAAGCTTGGCTTACTATCAGATACTTAATACTTCCATCTAGAAATGAACCTGTGTTTTGAATTTTTATTTGCTTAGTTGGTTACATGTGAAAAAAACATAAAAGAAGAAAAAACCCTGCAAAAAGGAGATAATTCATCTGCAGCAGTGGAATTTCCTGATTAATTTTGGGTAAGATTTTTAGAAGGAAAACAACATTAAGTCAGATAGACTGGAAAGTGTCAGCTATACCAACATAGGTCTCCAAAATTAAGCAGCCATAGGAACATTATATTCACTAATTCCAGTACTCAAGCTTCTACTGCTTTCAAAAACGATACAATTCTTATATCTATTCAAACACATTCAGATCAGTAAGACAAAATCCTGGCCTTCTAAACTTATGACTTGAAAAAAAGGGACTAAGAGTAATCCAGAAGAATACACTTAAGTCAGCCTTATCTCAGTCCCTGGGAAAGTGATGGAACAACTAAACCTGGAAATTTCAGACACATGAAAAACAGCATGGATTCATAATGGGAAGGTATGTTTAATCAACTTGATAACCTCTTTCAATTAAATGACTGGGTCAACAAATGGAAGAAAAGCAGTGAACAGTGTCTGTCTGGACTCCAGTAAGGCTTGTAACACTGTTGGAACACTGTCTCTTCTAACATGCTGATAAGGGAGCTGATGAAGTATGGACTGAAAGTGCACTAAAAACTGACTGAGTTGTCAGGTTCTGAGGTTTGTGATCAGTGACACAAAGTCCAGTTGGAGACCAATAACCAACAGTGTGCCCTGTGGGTCAGTAATGTATGAAATCCTGTCCAGTATCTCCACAAATGATCTGGAGGACTGGACAGGGTGTAACTTCAGCAAGTTTACAGATTTGGCAGATCTAGGAGGAGTTGCTCAGACACCCAAAGGTTATACTGGCCCCCAGAGGGACCCGGAGAGGCTGGAGAAATGGGCTGACAGGAACCTCAGGAAGTTCAGCAAGGGCAGATGCAAAGTCCTGCACCGGCAGAGGAACAACCCAAGGCACCAGCACATGCTGCAAGGCACCCAGATGGAAAGCAGCTTTGCAGCAAAGAACCTGGCTGTCTTGGTGGTCTCAGAGTTGAACATGAAGCTGGAAGGTGCTGTGGCTGCACAAACAGCTAACGGGGTCCGGGGCTGCAGCAGCAGAGGCGTTGCCAGCAGGCCCAGGGAGGTGATCCCTGCCCCTTCTTCAGCACTGATGAAGCCACATCTGGAGGACTGACCAGATCTGGGCTTCCTGCTGGGAGAGACCTGGACACACCGGAGACAGCCCCTCAAAGGGTCACATGGATGGTAAAGGGCTGGAAGCATCTCTCCTGTGACAAAAGGCTGGAGGAGCACGAACTGTTCAACATGGAGAGAAGGCTCAGGGGGATCTCTTCAATAGTTCCACAAAAACCCAAAGGGAAGCTGCAGACAGGACAGAGCCAGGCTCTTTCCAGGGGTGCCCAGTGACAGCACCAGAGGCAATGGGCAAACAATGCTGGTTCCCTCTGAACACCAGGAAATCCTGTTTCATTGGGAGAGTTACCAAGCACTGGCGCAGGCTGCCCAGAGAGACTGTGGAGTCTCCATCCTTGGCAAGATTCAAAAGCTGGACACAGTATAGGGCAACCAGCTCCAGGTGGTTTGACTGCGGGGTTCGACCATAAGACTTCTAGCAGACCCTTCCACCCTCCACCATTCTGTGAGTCTGTGAACGTCCATCATCATGGAAGACAAAAGGACTGTCAAGTAACGCCCTTGTCTTGTTTGCACAAAGACTGGGCCATCATTTCAACATAATTTATGGAAGAGATTTTAAGCAGGGTTTCAGAGACAGATGTGAACCAGAAGTTAATTTCAGAAAACAGCAGAAGTAAGTTGATCTGAGGCTGCTCTGTGTAAGTTAAGACTGAGCAAATGGTAGCTTATAACCTAGAGCTGTCACACATAAATGGCACTATCTGCCCCATACTGCACATACATTATAAGCATCATTACAGGAAGTTCTCCTACTGGAAATAAAAACTGAAGAGACTCAGAATATATCTTACAGACACATAAAATGAGCTTGCTGGCTACCTGCCACTTCTCAATTATAAGGGAGTGCAAATGGCACTGTTCAGTCTTTGGTCAACATTCACAGTGCACTGTACCCCAAGGATTTATTACTGAGAAATCCAGACAGCTAAACCCTGATTACTTGCTTCTACTTCCACCTATGAAGTACCTTCTAAAAAGGAAAATAGCCTTGAAAAAAATCCCATAATCCTGTTAAAAAGTCTTACATTACTTAAGAATGCCACCTAGTGACTTTCACAGCACATAGTACATAACAACAAGTACAGCTCAGAGCCTGTGCTTCCAACAGCAAGTGCTGTATGAAAATAACAGGGCAAATGCACGAAGTTTTTGAAGTATTGTCATGGCGTTACCCCAGCTGACAAGTAAGTGCCATTGGTCAGTCCCCAAACCCCAGGGAGGAGGAGAATTGGATAGAAAATATAAATCTTGTGGGTTTAGATAAGAACAGTTTAATAATCAAAACAAAGCAAAATGTAAAATAATGAAAAGGAGAAGCAGACACACAGACAGAGCAGAAAAAAATGCAAGGGAAACAAGTGATACACAACTGCTCACTGCTTGCTGACTGATGGCCAGCCCATCCCCAAGCAGTGTTCAGCAGCCCCTGGCCAGTTCCCTCCAGTTTATATATTGAGCATGATGCTCCATGGTATGGAATATCCCTTTGGCCAGTTCAGATCAGCTGTTCTGGCTGTGCTCCCTCTCAGCTGCTTGTGCACCTGCTCATGTGCAGACCATGAGATACTGAAAAGTCCTCAACTCCAGGTAAGCACTGCTCAGCAACAACTAAAATGTCAGTGTGTTATCAATGCTATTCTCGTACTGAATCCAAAATGCAGCACTGTACCAGCTACTAAGAAGAAAGTAAGTTCTACCCCAGCTGAAACCAAAGTGAGAGATTTTTAACTTTTTCAACAGGTAACTTTACCTTTCTGTGGTATCCTGAATGCTTCCTATAGCATCTGTAGATAGACACTCTTCTTGCTCTCTGTTGCTATTGCAATTTGTTGGTTTTTTGGAAGAACAAAGCATTTCTGATGTCATGCTTCTCGAATTTATGTCTAGATTGTCATTCTTGGCCAAATTTCCCACAAGCAACAACACGTCCACATCATCCTTTGATTTGAGAAAAAAAAACCAACAACAACATTAGCAGAAAATGTATCACCTGTAACATTAAGTATTGCAAATTATGATCAAGTTGTTAATCTGAGACGAAACTTCATATAAAAACTTCCAAGTAGTTTATGGCACCATCACTATTTTTTGTTCTTCTAGGAAGGCATTTACTAATAAAAACAGATGCTATAACCAATGTAATCTTTCATGAGCAGCCACCCAGGAGCTCAGGAGAACCCAGCAACAGAAATACAGCATGCAGGTAACTATTTATGTATCATGAATATGACTGAAATGTCAAGTGAAGTTCAGGTATCCATGTCACTAACAGAATTTTGGAAAATCCTGTAATAGCATGCAAATATTGAACAAGAATTCTGACTAGGATGACATTAATTAATGCATTTACAACAATTATTTAGATGTGTTGAAAACAGTAAATGTGGAACCAAGCATCAGAAAGTGTAGTCAGAAATATATGAAAAGAATCTCACTTTTGAGGAAAGAGGGGTTTCAGATTCTTCTGCCATGAGCAGATTCTCTCCTTGATTAATTTCTTCCACATCTGGAGCAGCAAGTTTTTGTACTACTGGAGATCCTTTTTCACTGTATGTTCTTTCTAGGTTTGGTCTGGTTCTTGGAGACTCAATCCTTATTAATTGTCCTGGTTTCGAAGCACTCAGCTCGCCTTCTTGGGCAGTAAATTTTTCAGTACTGGTAAATTTAAAGCAAACAAACAAAACCAGAAAAAACAACTTTTGACTTAGGCTGGGAGGGGAGAAAAGCACTTCTGCACTTAAGTTTTGAATCAACACTTAACACAAGAGACTAACAGACTGCTTTGTTTAAGATCAATAAAATTATATTTTCAAATATATTTCTCATTTATGGTTAATTTTGGAGCAGAAATAACAAAATGTCTGTCAAGGCATTTTTAACACAAAAAACAAGTCATGTTGCTAACCATACCAACATCAAAGTATCGGCAGTCTAACACACACTTTAGAGCTTATTTTAACAACAGCAGTAAAACAGAAGAGCACATGGAGGGATCAATGAAAGTCAAGTCTCTGACATTTTGCAAAATTTGTATGTTACGTATCTTACATGTGGTGATTGCTATTTAAGCAAATATAGACCCAGTGATAAAAAACCTTGGTCAAGAAGAGCTACGAGACCATATAGATCAAGTATGTACCAGATAAACAATGACAAGGAGTGCAGCTAAAAAAACAAGTGCTCTGAAAACACTGGAAGAAGCTATTTGTAGGCACTGAAAATGAAATACTGTAGAAAAACAAAAGACAAGGAATTGACATTTGCAAAGGTGTCTCATTATGCACAGACAAAAGCTTTTCAAACGCAATTTTGCTAAACTCAAACCTCACCTGCTTTGTTCAGACAATAAGTTTTCAGAAATAGAGGGCACCTGAGGCACCTCTTGCTGCTCCTGTTCCTCTTTGCTCAATACATCTGCTTGACACAATACAGCTTCATTTTCACCCTTTAATTTATAGTAAAGGAAGCATGAAGAAAAATAGAAGTATGTAAGCTTCTAAAACAGACATATATTTTATATACAAAAATAGAAACTGTGTTATTTTCCCAATTGGAATAAAGGTAGGAATCATGTTATCATAATTCAATTTATATGCAAAAAGGAACAGAAGTCTTCATAGTTCTGGGATACCTAGAGTTAAGCTCTTAAAAACTATGTGCACCCAAGCATTACGGGAAACACTCATCTACTTAGGATTCAATCAACTCCCTAATACATGAAGCACTGTGGAAACAAGATACTTCAGCAAATGGAAAACCTCTGAAACCTGGCAGAGGGCAGCACAGACACACCCAAACCATAATAACATAGCCTCAAGATCCAGAGGCTTTACATCTGTATTTGCCACACTGGCTCCACAAAGAAGCCACTCAAACAGATCCGTCAGCACTTCAGGCCTGTGACTCCTTTATGAGTAAAGAGGAACATCAGTCCTGCTCTGGTTCTACAGATATTCCCAGCACAGAGCAGATGCATGTGCATGGTTCACAGGACACACCTCTAGAGCAGCCAAAGCTGGACCACAAGGAACTGTCTCAGCCAGGGATGAGCCGACTGTGGCACTGAAGGGAGATGAGAGATGAATGCAGGACACAAGTACTTTTCAGAGGCTCAGGAACAAAACCAGCTCTAACCACTCCAAAACATGAGTCACTCTTGCAAAGTTCAGCTGCATTCCAAATCTAAGGCAAGCCTACAGATACCCCTACATCCATGCCATGATCCATGTGCAACCCACAAAACAGTTACAGAGAACACAACACACTGTAGATGGTTTTTGAGGATTTCCACACCTTTTACAGTATCCAGTAGAATGTCTTTGGGGACACAGAGTGTCAGTTACTTGCAAGAAGTAGAGGAGTATCAGGTACTATAGTGATGAAGCCACTTAAAGCTTATCAAAATAAAAAACCCTTTTTTTCATAAAAATAGCTGTCCCCTGCCTTCACTTGAGACATTATACTAGAATACTGAACACAGAATTGATTCATCCAAACAGGAAAGATGAAATGAGCAAAAAAAGCTAATTTTTATGCATTTTTATTCTAGAATTTATATTAAAATTGCATAATTTTTTCCTATCATGCAATCCAATCAAAATCAGAAACTTTGTAAAAGAAATAAAAATTAATACTTCAAGTTGTAGACCTCACTGACTTCATACCTACAATACCTCAGCTTACCAGGGTTTGGGAATTATTTTTTCATCTAATATATTGTCTCAGCTTCAGGCAATGCAACTTCAATGTTTTCATTTCACTTCATAAAAGTGAAGTGCACTTCGAACCAACTTCCAAGGCAAAGCCTTTCTCTTTTTAAGGCTTACCATGACAGTATTGTCAAACTCATCTTTTTGCTCGGCTTCAGGCTTTTTCTTCCTCTCCTTTTCTGATATTTGTATCTCCTTCCTTCCAACACCTCTTATCAAATTTGGCTTGTACCTCTTGCTCCCTGCCAGCTGGTCAGGTGGAAAAGGTGCTTGTTGGCTTTCTTCTTGAGTGCTGTTTTGGTTATCAATGCGAAGTCAAGACAGAAAAAATAATCCAAAACTTAATAGAAATACATATTACAAAAACAAACACAGGCCCATTGGTATTACATGCAAAAAACACAGAGTTTTTGAGACAAATCTTGTAAACAAAAAGTTTGGCTGAGTTTGAATTACAGATGACAATTTGTTCCAGCAAAAATTTCAAAGCACCAGTCTTCTAAATACTTCCACAACAGAACTAACTAATTCACTGAAGGTATTAACTTACTGACTACTTGTTGCTATAAAACCAAAGCAGTTTTCACATTGTTTCTCTGATAAACAAACTAGTATTCTCCTGCTTACATGAAGTGAATCTAGTCTTTCAGATGATGAAACAGTTATAAAGTGAATGCACATTAATTTCATGCTTAGCATAGAAGCTACTGAAATTTTAGTATCACTAGTGTTAAACTATGAGAACAGAAACTTTGTGCAGTATTTTCATTAGACTATGTTTGCTAGATGGCAATCCATTGGCACAATGATTTCCTTGTAAAATTATTTCATTGTTACAGTCAAGAATCAAAAGTAGCTAAGCCCTTACCCTGCAATAGTAGTAGAGATGTCATCTTGGTTAATTTCAGGTAGAGGGAGCTCCAGTTCACCATCCTCTGATCTTGAAAATGCTTTAGGAGACTTACAACTTGGGCTCTCAGAAACCTCCTGACAGCAAAGTGACTTCTCTTTTCCCAATGATTCTAGCGGATTTAAGACTTCACATTTTCCTGTTTTCTGAAAAATGTAAACACAAGAACCAGAAAAAGTTGTAATAATGAACCAAAAGGAGACTTTATGATGTCTACGAAGTTCAACGGTTCTTATCACTCTGAAAAACTTGGAGAGTTTTTTGTACTCTCTTACAAAACCCCTCTGTAACTGCTCACTAATGATTTCCTGGTCTTTCCAGGACAAATACACGCTTTTTTATTTAAGGCAAAATAGCTTGAAATCTGTATTTCTTCTATGCCATCTTCTATTAATACTTTTTCTTCCTTCCCTGTCAACTCTATAATGCCACCTTGGGTTAGAAAGACATCTGGACACCTAACAAGAGATACAGTAATCTTTTTCTCCTCACATATGACCAAGTGAAAAGTACACACGTTTTAATGTAGAAAATCTTAGCTTTTGAAAAGACTGTTTCAAAAAGTTACCTTTGAATTTTTTTAAATCACAAGTATTTCATTTCACAAAACCAAAAGTTCACATATAACTCAAGGAAAAAAACAAAAGCCTTACATTTGTGTCAGGAGGGATGCCACATTCACTATCACACTGTATCAAACTTTCTTTCTTGTTGGTATCTTTCTCTGATGCACCTTTAGTATTTACATGCAGCACTTCCTTTCTACTACTTGTTCTTAAATTTGGCTTTGGTCTCTGGAATCGAGTCCTCAGTAGCCGAGTTGATGATACAACAGTTTTTTCCTCTTCCTTCTGAGGATGAGATTCCCTGCAAAAACAAACAAAAGAACAATCAAAGGCATGGGACAATATGGCACACTTGTATTCAGCTCTCAGAGCAATAACAACATTAGTGACATGAAAAAGATCCAACAAAAACACAGTGATCAGGCCTCTGTATCTTATAAATAGGTAAGCAAAGGCAAGTTAACTACTACATCCAGTTGAGACCTGGAAGACAAGCTGAGACAGTTTAACATTATACCTTTGTCTAATCATGTTTAAAGCTACCCAGCAGACTCACAGAACACCTGTGGTTGACTATTGTTTTTTAAGAGACACTTTAATAGGAAACCAGACCCTGTACTCAAGGATTTGTATAACCACACCGGGATGCTCTGTGGAGACCAAGATGGAGAAGACAATCACAGGGCCTGAGCATTAGAAAAACACACTTTTTTGAAAATTAGGCCAATAGTCTAAAAATCGAATTAACATCCAACAGCATGTAAATTTAATGCTTTTAAGCTCTTGGGGTTTTGTTAGTTAAAGTTTAGTATTGTCTTGATTAAATATGTCTTTATATATATAAAACTTTTCTGTAATGCTGGAGTTGAATGTACAATGGCATAATATCTAGAGATACTGATAGCTTTGAACCATCCCTTCTCTGCATTGAAGTGAAATAACCTTACCCTGTATTGGAATTTGAAACCTGTTTTGAGACATCTGACAATCCCTTTTCACTTTCACAGCTTTCTGCTTCTGAGGACTTCTCTTGGAAACACTGTGTTGTAGATACTGAGTTCATCTCAGAATTTGTTGAAACGTCTTCTAACGTCACACTGGATGGCTGTGTGCCTTCATGAACTGTTAAATCCTAAAATGAATAGAAGTTCCACTCTGTTAAGATAAAATATTTGCTCAATCTCCCTTTTAGGAGAGCAGGAAGAAAATGAGGAAAGTATTTCCCACAGAAACACTTAAGATTTCTCTTGCTTCTTGTGCATCCAGTTTGTGCATTAGTGTCTACTATAAAAGTAAAGTTCTTTTTCTTTGTATTTTGTTTTTTAAGTAGTTCATCTTCCAAGACATTTTTTCTTTGTATTTCTCTTTTCAGATCTGGTATCACAACATGATAAAGTGAGATATATTCCATTTCCACTGATGCCTTTTTCTGGTCTTAGGAAATAAAGGCTCAGACACAGTGAAAGGGTTGGGGGTTGTTTACCTCGGTATTTTAATAGGATCCCATTCGATGGCTTCTGCTGTCCAGGTAGAACACGCCGCAAAAGCCCCGTCCCCCCAATAAAGTATACAATTAAAGACTCTACACATTAGCATATCTACCAGGAGGGCCCAATAAGGGGCCTGGGTGGGCTAACTTCTAGTTTACAAAATCTGTCCTACTAGGAGACCTTGAGGGCTCACGAAAACAGAGTGTTTGGTCTCTAGCTCTACGTGGCTTCAGGGGTGTTTAGTCTACCGGCCTCCTAAACACCATGAAACCAGGCTAAACTATCACCTAAAGCATCACAAGTATGCATGCTAATACTTGAGAATATAGGGAACAGGGTACGACATATTCAGGAGAAAAAGCAGAAAAAATCCCTCAGGCATCACCACATATGCTGGTTTTGACTAGGGTAGAGTTAGCTTTTTGCACAGTGTCAAGTATGGGGCTGTTTTGGGTTTGTAATATAGAGATATTTAAATTATTGCTCAGCAGGGCTTACACAGAGTCAAGGCCTTTTCTGCTTTTCGTACTGCCAAGCTGGAGAGGAAGTTGGGGGGGCATTGAAGGATAGGAGGGGACAGAGTCAGGACAAGTGACCCCAACTGACCAAATGGCTATTCCACGTCCTGCTGACATGCAGCTCAGTGTACAAAGTGGGGGGAATGGCTTTTGTGTGATGAAGCCCAGCTTTCCTGGAGATGAACAGGCTGAACACCTGCCTGTTCATGGGAAGTAGTGAAAGTAGCACTTGAATGCAGCTTCTGCTTTCCCTATTAAACCTTACATCCAGCACTCAGGGGTTTATCTCAGCCCCTGTTTTCCAACTTTTACCCTTCCAGTTCTGTCTCCAGTGCTGCTGGTGGGGCAGTACGCAAGTGAGTTAGTACTTGGTTGCTGACTGGGGTTAAACCTGACACCATGGAAAACAGAACCCAAGTGCAAAAATGAGGAATTTTTATGACAATTTAGTTTATTCTGAAACAATAAATAAAGCATACAAAGTCTATCCCTACAAATTATGTGGTATGTACTGATGCCTTTTTTCTGGTCTTAGGAAATAAAGGCTCAGACACAGTGAAAGGGTTGGGGGTTGTTTACCTCGGTATTTTAATAGGATCCCATTCGATGGCTTCTGCTGTCCAGGTAGAACACGCCGCAAAAGCCCCGTCCCCCCAGTCAAGTACACAATTAAAGACTCTACACATTAGCACATCTACCAGGAGGGCCCAATAAGGGGCCTGGGTGGGCTAACTTCTAGTTTACAAAATCTGTCCTACTAGGAGACCTTGAGGGCTCACGAAAACAGAGTGTTTGGTCTTCTAACTCTACGCGGTATCAGGGGTGTTTAGTCTACTGGCCTCCTAAACACCATGAAACCAGGCTAAACTATCACCTAAAGCATCACAAGTATGCATGCTAATACTTGAGAATATAGGGAACAGGGTACGACATATTCAGGAGAAAAAGCAGAAAAAATCCCTCAGGCATCAGTACCTAGGTCTTTGTTACCAAGGCTTCTACTAACCTAACAAAACAGTGTGCATGAGCAACTGCGCAAGAGGCTTACACTTTTGAGGCAGGGATCATTGTTTCCATCTCGATGGAGTATGACACCTTTTTCTGCTTCTCCACATTCAGCTGTCTCCTCTTCAGGATCTTTTTCATCTCTCAGTTCTTTTTGCTTTGCAACAGTTCTTCCTAGATTTGGTTTTGGTCTCTGTATTCTACCTCTCTTTAGAGGTGTTCGATTCAACACAATTCGGTTGCCATCTTCTTTTAAACCAGCTGTTTCATTAGACCTGGAAAAACATATATGATCCATGAAGTACATACCACATCTAAAAGTGGGAGGACACTTGGAGAAATTATTTTTTTCGCCTTTCTTTTAAATAGTTATTAACATACACTTAGCTAAAATGTACTACTAGCTCCTTGAGAGAATAAAATTGGAAGTGTATCTACTAGGGACTGAGAGTTTGAACTTATATTTTCCTTGCTATTTTCCTCTTCCCATTGGTGACAGGATACCACACTAGAGAGACCTTTTTCTGATCCATAATGGACCTCTTTGTATCCTTATCTAGTCTAGAGGCAGATGAACCTCATTTAATAAAGAGTTAAAAAAATACGCAAATATTAAGAGTTTTTCTTTAGTGTATTCAGAAAATACATAAATAATGTAAAAATATCAGTAGTGCATTATTAGAACTGTCAGATTCTTCTACACCTTTTTACACTACGCATCAAGTTACAGAGCAGGTTAATGAAAGACTGACTTACAATTTAAAAGCACCACTTTAAAAATGAAAATGCTTAATGCATGTTTCATAAACTAATAAGATTCCTATTTTGCCCTCAATTTCTGTCTCACTGCAGAAGTTTCTTCAAAAACTTCTGTAATTACCACACTACAAAATACTACCAGAAATGACAGGAGTGGTAAATTGCAGGACAGCAGTGCTTATCCTCCTATTTTTCTCATACTTACTGAGATGTTGTCTCCAGGGTTTTATCATCTTTTTCTGCAGCTTCACCTTTTTCCTTTTCTTCACTGGTAACATCAGATCTATTACCTTGGTCATTATTCTGAACAGAAACAGAACCTTATGACATGAACTGTCTTACACTCATGAAGTACAGAATCACCTAACAGACCAAGTAACTGTCCATAAGAGGAGATAAAATAGATTGCTTATGACACACATAGAATTATAGGGTACAATTCAGAGTCAGACAGGTGCAGTAAAAACTAGATCAAACACCTGAAGTTGTATTTGCTGCAGGACATGAAAGACAATTGGTATCTACTGTTTGTGTAACAACCTCTCATCATAGCTGAGGTTACTAAGCAATACCACACTGTCACTGAAAGCAGGTTAAGTAAGTGGCTAATTCCTGGTCATACTCAGGAGCAAAAAAGCAAAGAAAAAGAAGGTAACATTACTGTTGCATGCAGCAGTTTTTCAGCTAACACATTATCTTCAGTTATGTTACTTTATTATATACCTTCTCAGTTTCTCCTTCAGGCTGTAGATGGGATACTTGATCATTTCCTGCATCTTTTTCAGACTCTTCTTTCCTTCCAGATGCTCTCGTAACATTAGGTTTAAATCTCTGCCGATATCCCCTAACTACTGTCTTTGCATTCGCAGTTTTTTCAGGTTCTCTGCACAAAGGATCCACAACAGTGACATTTACTCCATAATATTCAAGCCTATCCAACCATACAATGTCTTGCACAGATTTCTTTACTGGAATTGTGTTGTCCTCAGAAAGATTTGCCCAAACTTAACGCAAGCTGCTTCACACGAGAAAGAAGCTTTGTTTAGTCTTGCAATGTGTGAAAATTCAATTTATCTACGCATTAGAAAGAGATTAATTTGTTCGCAAAGGAGAGGAACCTAACTGGACTGCATACCATAGCTGCTTCTGCAAGTGTCAGGAGCAGAGCCCTTACCTGGTAACTGAGGCTGGGAGGAAAACAAAGCCATAGTTATCACTCTACCCCTCTCAAATTGGGCATTGTTGGTACCTCATAAAGTGATGCTTTCATCAACTTTCCAGTCAACTTCTACCTTAGTACCACTCAATATCATCCAAAAAATGCTAAAGTCAATTTTAAAATTAATATTAAAGCTTCACAGTTATTGTTACCTCTTTTTAAGTGAACTTGATGGAATAATTTAACAATTATAGTCAGTTAATACCAGGAAACTGGAAAAGTGATCTCAGTACTTACTGAGATGCAGTATCCAAATCCCTGTTCTCTGCTTCTGTGCCTTCATTTCTGTTTCTTCTACTGTCCTCTTCAGAGCACTGAAATTGAGACAAGGAATATTACTCTTTGACAAATGTGCAGGTTTCTCAGTAGCAGTTCCCAAAACGTTATTTGTAAGACCATCGATGGTCACCAGTATCCACATTGAGCAAAACAGATGCAGCATCAAGAACAACACACTAAGTAACATTCTTCTTTCTGACCTTTTCACCTGCATTTGCAAGGGCTGGAGAGGAAGTTTTGGCCTCCATTTTGTCTTGAATTGCTGGCTCCCTCCTTCCAGATGATCTCACTAAATTGGGTTTAGGTCTTTGCAAGCGCCTTCTATCTGCTGATTTTTCAGGTTTCCTTAAGACATAAAGAAAGGCGGTTATACATTATTACCAAAGAGAAACTTAAAGTCTTATATGGTTCAAGACGTACTTCAAGAGCATCACAGACTGCCTGGGTCAAAGACATTGCATGCAGCAAGACAATAAACAGAAGAAAGAAATACATTGCAACTTTCTGATATTAAAAGACATGCTACAAAGTTATGAAAAGAGCATCAAATAAACCTTAAGAACTTTGCTGGCTTTCAGTGGAATCTACCTCAAAATACTTGAATTAACTAAAGTATTTCTTTCTGTTAAATAAATAGGAATGTTTCTTCTTCTAGGGATTCACAATTCATGTCAGTGTGATTAATTTTATATAGAAACAATATAAATCTGCCCTATATACAATGTTTTGCATCTGTCTCTCCTGTCCTCCCATCCCCTTTCAAAGCCATCTCAGTCACAGAAAATCGAACTTTTTTCAAATACCTTGTCCTACTGCCAACATCCAAATGTTACTGAAGAATGGGATATATTACATCACTCTATGTGTCCTTAACCACTGCAATGGCATGTCCTGGGAATCACGCACTGACACAGCCCTACATTTTATCAACAGTCTTCAGATTGGGAACTACTACCTTTTCTTACATTCTCCCTAGAATAGGATAAATAAAGCTTTGACAGTTTTTATCATAAGAGTGAGCCGTCCTTCAAAAAGGGAAAGACAGAAGTATGAAAACCAACTTAACATTAACTAGTAACCCATCTCTAAATCATCTTCAAAAAACTGTATCATGAAATAAGAAGTAGATGATCACACAAAATGGAAACCTTAGGCACAGACTTCTTTAAACACCGTTTCTCAATGTAAGACACAGTCATCAAAATTAACTTCATAACGAGTACAGATGAGACAGAGACATTTTGGAGTATCTTCTATCTTAGAAGCTTGCCCCAAGTTCCAAAGAGGAACAGTTTCCAAATAGGAAAGAAGAAATACACCATACACATGATGTGCATAGCTAAGAAGCCCTGATGGACAACTACGAATGCCAAAGAATTCAGTGAGGCCCTTCTAGTAAAAATACAAAAATCAAATTTCACAGCCAAGCTTTACCCATAAAGTGGCAGAATGTCTTAATTGTCTTGTTCTTGCTGGCTGTAGAAGGACGAGGTTTTTTTCTCAAAGTTTAGCTAAGTCTTTCTCCCAATTCCTATCTACCATTTAGATCTCAGCTAATGCACTGCTACTCAGTAATCAAAATTTCTACCAAAAAGCTTCACTGAATATGGAAAACAAGTTATCACTATCTCCTGACTGGTACAACCTGCTATGGCAAATTGGAATTACATTAAAATTGAGTAGATACAGGTTTAGTTCAAGTGCCACCACAAAGTGAAATAATTCTACTTACGTAATTGCAGACTGTGAACCACCTTCTGATGCACTCTGCTTTTCATCTGATTTTTGTGAATGATGTGTATCTTCATTCTGAGGAAGAAATGTTGTAGAAAAGAAACAATAAACCTGGATGATCTTTTACTGCAATGTAAAGAAAAGCGGAAACAAGATTGCCACAGTGGTTGAGGGTAGAAAGGTCTGCTAGAGGTCTTCTGGTCCAACCTCCCTGATCAAGTGTGGTGGGTTAACTCGGGTGAGATGCCAAGCACCCACCAAAGCTGCTCACTCACTCCTCTGCAGCTGGACAGACGAGAGAAAATCTGACACAGTGTTCATGGCTTAAGAAAAGGACCAGGAGAGAGATCATCCACTAAATACCATCTCAGGCAAAACAGGTTCAACTTATAAATATGAAGTGAATTTATTACTAACAAAATCAGAGCAGGATATTGAGAAGTAAAATAAACAGTTCAGAATATCTTCCCCACACCTCTTTCTCCTTCCAGTTCTACCTCCCACCCCAGCAGTGCAAGGAGACAAAGAATGGGGGTTATGGTCGGTTCATGATTCACTGCTCAGGGAGAGGAGTCCCTGCTCCTCCCTGCTGCACTGTGGGTTCCCTCCCACAGGAGACAGCTCTCCAGGAACTTCTCTGACATAGCTCCATCCCATGGGCACCAGTTCCCCTCAGACTGCTGCAGTGTGGGTCACTCTCCCATGGGGTGCAGTCCTCCAAGGACAGGCTGCTCCAGTTTGCAAGCAGGGCCCTCTCTCCATGAGTCTCCCACTGGATCACAGCCTCCTCCAGACATCCACCTGCTCCAGCATGGGGCTCCTCAATGGGCTGCAGGGGCACAGCTGCTTCACCATGGGCTGCACCACGGACTGCAGAGGAATCTCGGCTCTGGCGCCTGGAACACCTCCTGCCCCTCCTTCGCCACTGACCTTGATGTCTGCAGAGTTGTTCTCACATGTTCTCACTCCATTCCTCTCTGGCTGCAACTACAATTCGGCAACCCTTTTTGTTTTGAATTCTTAAAACTTATCACAGAGGCGTTACCATCATTTCAGATTGGCCCAGCCCTGGCCAGCAGCATGTCTATCTGAAGTCACCAGGGATTGGCTCTGATGGGCATGGAAGAAGCTTCCAGCAGCTTCCTACAGAAGCCACCCCTCGTTACCGAAACCAGGCCATGCAAAATCAATACATCAAGCCATGTGGAGCTGGTTGCCCTATACTGTGTCCAGCTTTTGAATCTTGCCAAGGATGGAGACTCCACAGTCTCTCTGGGCAGCCTGCGCCAGTGCTTGGTAACTCTCCCAATGAAACAGGATTTCCTGGTGTTCAGAAGGAACCTCCTGTCTTGCATTGTTTGCCCATTGCCTCTGGTGCTGTCACTGGGCACCCCTGGAAAGAGCCTGGCTCTGTCCTGTCTGCAGCTTCCCTTTGGGTTTTTGTGGAACTATTGAAGAGATCCCCCTGAGCCTTCTCTCCATGTTGAACAGTTTGTGCTCCTCCAGCCTTTTGTCACAGGAGAGATGCTTCCAGCCCTTTACCATCCATGTGACCCTTTGAGGGGCTGTCTCCGGTGTGTCCAGGTCTCTCCCAGCAGGAAGCCCAGATCTGGTCAGTCCTCCAGATGTGGCTTCATCAGTGCTGAAGAAGGGGCAGGGATCACCTCCCTGGGCCTGCTGGCAACGCCTCTGCTGCTGCAGTCCCGGACCCCGTTAGCTGTTTGTGCAGCCACAGCACCTTCCAGCTTCATGTTCAACTCTGAGACCACCAAGACAGCCAGGTTCTTTGCTGCAAAGCTGCTTTCCATCTGGGTGCCTTGCAGCATGTGCTGGTGCCTTGGGTTGTTCCTCTGCCGGTGCAGGACTTTGCATCTGCCCTTGCTGAACTTCCTGAGGTTCCTGTCAGCCCATTTCTCCAGCCTCTCCGGGTCCCTCTGGGGACCAGTATAACCTTTGGGTGTCTGAGCAACTCCTCCTAGATCTGCCAAATCTGTAAACTTGCTGAAGTTACACCCTGCTCCAATCACGCAGATCATTCATGGAGTAGCACAAACAACCCAATGCACATTCCACTCAAATCTATTTCCAACACCATGCTAGTAAGCATATGCCAGCAAAATCCTGCTCCAAGGTCCAGCTGTTCATATTGCAATTCTTCAATTTTGAATAATTAAACTGTTCAGCTCTTTAAATTGTCTATGAGATAAGTCAGACATGCACAGTGTACTCTCTGAATACATTTAGGTTAACTAGACTACCCATCAAGCCCAGGAGAATTGATGGTATTTATATTTTGGTGATGTTCTTAGGCTGTTGACTGTTTTCCACCTGGTGGTGAAAACATCACAAAAACAACCAAAAAGTGGGTCTGACTTACAAACCACTTTTAATGATCAAGGGCAAGTCTTGGGAAGAACTACATAAAAAAGTAGTAATACCTTTGTTCCTGTAGCTTCTACAGATTGTGTTTCCTTGCTTCTAATATTTGAAACTGGCAATTCTGGAATCTGGCTTTCCTGTGGGGTATCATCTCTAATATCTCTGGCTCTTAATTTAGCAGGTTCTGTTTCTAGAATAACATCATTGCTATCTTCAAGGCTGAAATAAATAAAAGCACACAGGGACATTAGTGTACTTGTAGAAAAAAAGCTATTTCTGCTTACAGACAGATGAAGTTGCACAGAAAAACAATGCTATTTTGACACTAAATAACTACCCGTATTTCAGAGAATCCCACGAAGTTTTAGTAATATTTGCAGACTATGAGCTTTAAAACAACTTTTATACTTCAGCATTGCAATTATAAGATGATGTTCAAATCTCATCTGATTATTCTAGACTGATTGTTTTTAAAAATTAAACTTTATTATGACCAACTGTATGCCGATGGTTTTTCCCTCTGATCTTTTATAACAATCTAAAGGATTTCCAAAGGAAAGTAACTGTCCCTTCATATGCTTCTAATGAATTATTAAAGAAAATGGAAGTTTCTAAGAATCTGTATAAAATAACAAATTATTACAATACAGCTAAATGCAACAAATTAACACACAAAATTCTGAAGTAGCATGCAGTGTCAGAATGAATTTTTAGATTAATCATGTTCACATATAACAAGTTCAATAAACAAGCATTCACTTTCTTTCTGGCAAAAGTATGTCCAAAACTGAACCAAAAGCTTGCCTCTCACCCAAATTCTGCATAAATAAAAACTAAGCGACATTCCTTTCCCACTGTATTCCAAGCATACAGTAACTCTACCTAGCAACATTATCAAGCAGTGCTTCAAGAAAAATATTAGAAATCAGGATAAACAATGGTCTTCCTAAACACTCTTAAAAAAAATAAAATTAGTTTTGGAAGTGACTTTAGTAATTACTTATGTTAATTTTGCAAGGGCAGCCTATTAGGGCAGAGATTGAGTATGCAAATCATAAGCTTACTAAACCCCAGGACACCTCTCAGAAACCTCAACATTCTGTGGCAGTTAACTGGTGGTAATCATGAATAAATAAAACCAATATTAAAATTTTAAACTATTTTTTTGTTTTGTGGAAGCTTTATATTATACACATTACCTGCATAAGGTGACACCGCCTTCTCTCTCTATTTGGTTATTCACTGGTGAACAGGACTCTGATCTCTCTTCCTCTGTTACAGCAGTATCATTTTGTTTTCCTTCAATAGCACAATCCATTTCTTCTCCACAAGTAGTATGACCATCACTGCTTGCATCGTGTATCACTTTTTTCCCTGATAATTAATAAGAATTAATTCAGTTTGGACATTCTGGGAAACATCTTAGAATTCCGGTAATCAAATCCTACCTACAGTGAAGAAGAGTTAATATAGGACTAAAAATCCCAGTAGAACAAGTCCAAGAAATAAGATTTGGGAGAACCATTCTCATGTAAAATCAAGTATATTTAGATTTAGAATGAAAGCTGATTTTAAAAGGCTTTGTTCCACAACCTCACACAAGGCAGATCAGCAATATAAATCAAAGACCAAATTCTGACTTTTAAGTTTGCAATGACTTTTTATAAAATTTCCGTTTGAACATTTGAAAGGGAGCATTTTTGCCTCTTACTTTTATTAGAGGGTTTCCCTTCTTCAGCAGTTTTTGAAAGAACAGGCATTTCTTCTAGAATATTCTCCACTTCCTGTTCGAGATCATCTTTTCTCTTCTTCTTTCTCTTCTTTTTTGCTAATGCTGGCTCTAATGCAACCTGTTCTTCTGCCTGCTCAGAAATGCCCAAAGATTCCTCGTTTTCTTTCTCAGCTGTCACACCATCTGCTTCTGTTTCTGCATCAGAAATTCCAGCTTCCTGAGGTTCATCTTGATCATTAGCAGCTTCTGTGCTGGCAGCTTTTGCTATTGAGACAATATGGTTCTTGGTCAATAGACTGGTGGAGTACTAGGAGCCATAAATAGTAAAGGGATTTCTACTAGAAACATTTGTGCACTCATGAATCACTGCCAGGTGTATGAGCAGGACTGTGGAACGTCAGTCATTGACTTGCCAGAAAAGCTTCACCACAGATTAACTTCAGCATTTAATGCAAAACGCATTCTGTACGTGGGACAACACTTTACATGGGGAAAGTCAATATGGGATGTAAAGCCAATTTCGTAAATGCCATTGTGCCTATGCTTTTTCGCAGTTTATACAATTACATTTGGATTCAGGGAAAACAGACACTGCTATTCCTATAAAGAATTTTTGTATGTCTGCAGAAACAGGTGATCATGGTTACAGAAAAAGCAATTTTTCATGAAGAAATGTATTACAGTAGAGCATTCCAGCTTACATAAGAAAGCTGAAATATTACCTAGCTAATAATTGACAGGTTATTTTCTGGGTTTATTGACTTTCTAAAACTTCCCCCCCCCATTTTAAGGACATTTTGTCTTGATCCTGTATTTAACCACTAAGAACCTTTCCCTTCTTTTTTATTAGTCTTAAATGAACTTGTTTCCCTGTAATTAAGAAGTCCAAAATGCTCAAAAAGTAGAAAAGCATGCTCATATTGCTTTACATACAAAGTACCTTTAACCTACCACTGAAGTGTAGAAACAGGATTTCTCTACATGGTTTTAAGTCCTAATACATGGGGTATTTTACTTAATCAAATCCAAAACCAAAGTTATAGAAAAGCAGCAACTATTTCAATTTTAAGAGATGCTGCTTCCTAGCTAGCATCCCCTTTAAAAAAGATGTTAACTTGTTTGTTTCACAACACCACTTACAAAAGAATGGGTCCTTGTGGAACAAACAAATGAACAATGCCACAGAAATAGCAGAAATGTATTAAATGGTGTCAATACAAATGTTTTTAATGAAAGCACATCTGTCAAAGATCTTTTCCCAGGTACTAAGGTAGTAAGACACAGTGATGATCAACAGTAATTAAAAGTAATCTTTATTTTGAACAGCCCAGAAAGATAAAACAACTTTTACATGATTCTCTGAAAAGAATCAAACCCCTCAGATTTAGGAAGTTAAACTACCATTAGAGGAGAAACAGAACTGTTAAAAGAAGAGGATTTTAAATGCAAGAAAACTTTCAACTGAGAAGAGTTTGCCAAAAATATTATTTTGGCCCAAAAATTGTATAAGTGAATTCATTAGCAACTCAAAGAGATACTTACCCACTAGTAAATTAGAATATCAGAGCTTCAGACTGTGGAAGAACACTGTATCTGCTCTGTTACTAATTATTACCACCCTATATATCAGTAAACTACACCTGAAAAAGCTACATTGTGAAGCTAAAATCTGCTTGTCCTGTCCACAACAGGGAAGGAACATGTTATACCCTAGGTGATTTTTCTTCTGCTAGCAGCACATTACCGACCACTGCTCTGTAATGCCATCTCAAGCACTCTTTTAAAGTACCTTTTGACTTCTTCTGTGGCCTTGGAGACTTTTTTTCCTTTGGCTTCTGGCTCTTAACAGTCTTTTGCTTCCTCTTTTCCTCATCTGCTAAGACCTTCTCAAGCAGCTGGGCAAAGAATTCAAAATCAAAGGGTCGTTTTTCTTCTATCAGATTAAAGCAAAGAAACAGATTTCAAAGTTCATTATTTTTTTGAGTTACATCTTTGTAAAATAATCGGTGATACATGACACTATATTAAAAAGCAAAGGTTATATACATTTAAACAGAGGTTCTTGAAAGTATTTTCTGTATCACTTGAGCAGGGGCTGAAGTTGACATAAAAGTGACTGGATTATGGAGTTTGGTCTTAAAAAACAAGTTATAAAACTAAATAGTTCAGAAAACTTAAGAACTGACAAATACATAAACTGTACCATAGTACCAAATAATAGTATTAACATGCTGCTGTAGGACATATGTACCACATTCAACTAACAAAGGAAGTCTTTAAGGAGAATCACAGCAGTTTGTAATAAATAACTGTGCTACAAATTCCCATGAATCAGAAGAATTGTCTTCAACTGAATATACAGAAGAAATATATCTTTCTATTCTGCATATATAATATACAGAATTATTCAGAAGAAAGTTTATATTAATCTCATTTAGCAGACATCTAGAAAAGATAGAAAATAAACCTAAAGATCATTATTGTGAACTATGCTTGTTATGGAAACCTAAGATTCCACAGCTTCTGGACTCTTCTGTGAGCAAAAACTTTCTTCTAAGTAATTCAAACAAGGCAAAGCACAGAAATTACCATGAAAATAGATGGCTACCATTTAATGACTCATTGTAGGGTGGGGAATATTTACTTACTGAAAGCTTTGTCTATTCTCCATCCATTAGCTTTTTCCTCACGTTTGAACTTGTTCTAAAAGCAAATGCACAGTTGTGTTTATCATTAAGCAAGAAATGCAACGTGTTGCACAAAATGGCAGCTCAAGACAAGCCTTCAGTGCAGCAAACCAACTAAAGTTGTTCAAATTCACATGCATATTCACAGAACACAAGTTTATAATTAATTTTTAAATATAAAATTTGTTACCATAGCTATCACCAGCTACACTTTTAAAATTATTTTCTACACCTTTTCCTGACTTTTAATCTGAGCAAGATTTGAAATAACAAAGACCTTCCCAGCTGTGTACAACAAAAGACATAACACAGAAGCCTCACACCAAACAGTCATTTAGGCATATCAGCATTCTTTAACTAAAACAAAGTGTGTCTAAGTATGCTACATTTACTACATACATTCATTGAAATTCAACCAACATTTTAGTGTTTCAGATACTTACAAGCTCTTGAAACAAGTATTTAAAAAAAAGCACTACCATGGAGAAAATTGGCACCAAAATTATCAACACTAGCAGAGGAAGCATGGGAATAAAAATAAGAAAGAGAAAAGTAAAACCAGATGTTTAATTGTTTTATTGAGTGCTTTAATTTTTACCTTAATTTCTGCTCTGGCTCTGTGAGGAAACAGCCGTCCAATCAAGGAGAAGTCTGTTCCTACCATACTGATAGCTAAAAAGAACATGTCTGTTTCTAGAAGGGAAAAGAAGGAAAAAAATTACATCTAAATATTTACTAACCCATACTTCTTGCTATCAGAAACAAAAAGACCTTGTAAAATTAATGTCACAAGATCAGTAACTTTGAGGCTGCCTACTGTAGCTGCAAGTGAGTGAGTATATGTGAAGTACGTTTGTTATTTTACTTAGGTCCTTCTAATAACATTTGCTGAATGAACCAGCAACACAAAGAATTGTCTAATCTATAAGAAAACTGCAGAATGTGAAGTGTGCTTTCTAAAGCTAGTAAATCAAAGCTAACCAACTCCAAATCGCTCCTGTCCATTTTTCTTATGAACACAAGCACAACCAGAAATCAGAAAAACACCACATAAATCTACCATCTCCATTATTAACAGGAAAAGAGTGCATTCCAAAAAGAGCACAGTGAATTCTGAAGCTATAAAAAGTAATTTCCAATTGTAAAAAGTGTTGCACAGTGTTGCAAACCTAGTCAATTCACAGCAGGAGTAATGAAGAACCCAACACACCCACTCATAAGAACACAAACGTCCATTTGCAGTGAAATCAATCCACAGATACCTTATACAATCTATTCCTGCCCATGCTGGAAGAACCTAGTTAAGGAGTACCACATAGAGCTCAAATATCTGTAAACCAGAATTATGCGCTTGATAAAGCAGACTAGCATTTCCTCAGCATTTAAACATCCATGGCAGAAAAAAACCATACGTATTAAAAGGCACTGGATTTTTAAAAAATGTCAGTTTTTGCAGTAAATAGCACAGTTCTGCGTGTTGTAAGAGTTTGGAGGGTTGACATGACGTGACATGCAAGAAGATCCATTTACTCCATTGGGGATGAAAACCGACAAGTATAAAGCATACCTGAAAAATCAGAACTTTTCTGCAGACTCAAAACTAAACTAAAAATATACTCACCTTTATTTGACCATGGTTTTGTGTAAAAACTTTTCCTGAAGCTAGAATACGTAGTTGTAGAGCCACGCTCAAAGATGGGATCATTTTCTTCTACAACACATGGACCTTTTGTTCTTAGAACTTCTACAGTTAAGCTGGGAAAGTAAACACGCAAAAAGACTCACCCCAAAATACTGCTAAGAAAACACGTAGTAGATGTTTATAAGACAGGTACTCAAATTTTTTGCCACAAATGAGCATTTCTACTGTGTAATTAATTTTAATAATTACAATAACATTACTTTAATGGGTGAATGCAGCAAGAAATCACCATCCTGTTCACCCTTTGTGAGTAAATTTGCTTATTCTGTTTAATAAGATATAATATAGACAGACATAATTAATTATCTTTAAAAAAATAAAGACTTCTTAACATTTGAGGAATCTATTTTGCAAAACCATTAGAGACTCTCAATATCCTAGAATACTTTCAAATTCTTTCACCAGACCCTCTTTACCCTTAAACCTTGGCCTAAATCTCATGTTAATAATATCTCAGAAATTTGATAATCTACTTTTTAAAAGTCATATTCTAAGCAAAGTTACTGAAAACACTGACAGAAGAATAAAGCAGCAACATGCCAGATACAAAGCTGGAGCAAACTGTACTAATAACCAAATAATAATAATAAGCAGATAGATGTCAACTGTGAGAAGCAAAAAAGTCAGCTAAACAGAAGACATTTGGAACTTTGACAAATCTTAAGTGTTTATTTACTGTAATAAAATACATCATCTTCCTCTCTCCCTCCTTCCTCAAAAGCATTTCTCAAAAAGTATGCCACTACAGAGATGCAGATTACTGCTGCTCATATTTTGCCACATCTTTGCACTGTTTCCCAAGTCAGTATAACTCAACTCTCAAACAGAAGTACACTCAAATTCATCCTAGTCTAAAGCAGCCCCCTATTTACAAACTGAGCTGCAGTGCAGTACTGTCCGTGAATTAGGCACAGAATTTGTCACCTTTCTTCATCCAGAATGATTGAACCATCTTCTGCTACTTTCACACGAGGAACGAGAAGTGGGCCATCCTGACTCTCTTCCCCATTCTCCTCTTCCTCCTCCTCCTCATCTTCATGATCAGGAGTACTTTTCTCTTCCTGTCTGCAATTTTTAAGACAGCAAACAAAAATACTGTTAAGTGTTTTAAATTGCTGCTCTGTATGCCAGACATTCAATAATTTGATGAACCACCCAGCAGTGCAACACATCAAGAAATAAGTTAATACAAGAACTTTGAAACCTGCTTTTCCTTCTACTGTAAAACGGAAATATACAAAAACTTAACATTGAAAGCAAAATGTCCTTTAACCACCCTACCTGTCCAAATTACAACTTTTATGAATTAGGCTGTGATATTGAAATAGTAAAAAAATATACCTACACTGTTAGTATTATCACAGAAATGAGGGTTTTTTTACACCAGAAAACGTTTTGACTACACTTCACCATCAAGACTTACTCTTTCATTTGATTCAGTGCAGAACTTTTTTCTGTTCTCTTTTCTTCTACCAATGAAGACCTAGAATGTCATAAAAAGCCAGAGATGATTATTTGCAGATGCATTTCTGATTTCTTCCATGAAACCAGCTTTTAGTGGATAATGGACAGAGAAACACAAAACTTTTTTTTCAATTTTTTGTATCACATCTAGATTGAACTACATAACCACCACTGCTTAGTAAATTTTGCCCTTTTTTAGTACCAACAAGGACAAAAAAGGGTATTTCAAGCAGAAATCCATTGTAAGGAGATAGGGAATATGAGAGCGTCTTGCTTTTTTACCTCCTTAGGGACTATTAAGTGTAAAATAAAAAACAAGAGAAGTGATAAATAAAACACACAAGCACACAAACATTAACAAGCAGGTGGTAACAGACAATACCAGAAAACTCATCTGCTACTGAAAGAACAGGACTTGGATAACTGTACTTCTGTTCATGTGACTGCTTTTAGTAGTTGCAGGAAAAAGGCCCTGCTCTGCTCTGTCTGTGGCAGTCTGTGCAGCCAGCTGCATCAGTGTTCCCTGTAAGCACCTCAACCTTGCTACTGGTGAAGTGTGTCAGTGGAGCAGGAGCAGCTACATCCATCCACGTGGAATGTAAAGACCTCACGGTTTTGCAGTGCATTTTGCACTAGCACCCAGAAGGAGAAATGCTTAGTTTCCTGAGCCCACTGGGTCTGGTAGGTAATTATAACTTCCCTAACAGCCACAAATAAAAACTTCACAGCAGGAAGTTGGACAAAAAAATTCTATTATTCTGTGTTTCTGCAGAGATAAATCAACACTAGGCACGTGTTGATTCGTGTTTGTGTATTTCAGCAAGTACACTAAGCTCCATTCTTACTGCTGTACTAGAATTAAGTAGATGTGAAAACTAGAAGCTAGTCCGGAAGCTTCTGTTACCATTGCAACAATACCATATCTGTGCTAATACTCCATACTTAAGTATTACAGAGGTTGAAAAGTGATTTAACCTAAAGAAAGAAAAAAAAAGTCATACTTACTTCATAGGATTGTTTTCTGGCAGATAGTATATTAAGTCTCTCATGGTCATCTTAGAACGATCTGGTGGAGAACGTCCTTCGATTACCGGAGGCCTATGTTTCAACTTCTTCCATACAAACCAAAATCAAACAAAAGAAAACAACAAACACTTAGATTCACCCTAAAAGTATTTTATATTTCACAAATTATTATTACTTTAATTTGTTCACAAAGTACCCCGTTCATGGAATTTTGTTGTTCACACGTGCACACACATACCACTCCCAAGAACTAAAACAAAATTATCTTAAAAGTGTCTCTTTCTCAGAGAGGGCATTACAGACCCTTAAGCCACTTCCCTTTCAGAGGCATTCAATACCTGGCACAAATAAGTTAAGTTATTCAAAATCACAAAACCCTGACAATGATCAACTTGAAAAAATAAGAGACATCCCAAATCCAAGCTTCTTGCAGCACACTTCCCTGCTGTATTACAAACCATGAAACTTTCAAAATTGGAATGTCCACTATAAAATAATACCAAGTGTCATGTCAAAAAGACTTGTGGTCTGATTAAATGAAAAGACATGCAATTCCTTGGAAAATCTGTATTACTAGGGAAAAAAGTGCTGCTACTGCTTATAAACAGAATAAACACACAGGGAGACTACTAGCAGCAAGCAGCTGATAATCATCAGAAAACATTACTGTAAAGAGATAATATATGCAGGGTGAATCACATGTCCTGCCCTTCACAGATAACCACTGCTCAACCAGGCCTCACCATCCGCTCCTTCTTCAGCTCTTCTTTAAGCATTTCTCTTAATTTCCGAGCTTTGAGGATCCTTTCACGGTCAGAACACGTTCGTTTGACTTTCTCAGGAGAAGGTTTTGCAGGTAGCTTTTCCTCCTGTGTTCGTGATCTTTCCTGCGTTGGTCTCTCCTTGAGTGGAGAGGGTACATTCTTCTGCAAGGTATCATCATTTTTCTGAGCAGCTACACCAACAGTTTGCTCTTTGTTCACAGATTTTTTTAGCGGAGAAAACTGTGGCACTTGTGGCACAGGTGTTTTCTTCTCAGGAAGCATAGGAGACTTTACAGAGCTTTCAACACTACTCTTTTCTGATGGGGAGGAATCCTTCTGAAGTGAAGCACTGCCATCAGAAGCCTGTGATGTTCGCCTCTGCGGTTTTGGTGCAGAACGTTGAGCAGACGATGGTCCAGCTCTGGGTTTGATGAGATTTGGCATGGTGGAGATGCGTTTTCTTCTCTGTGTAAGCATCTCTGCAGGTTTACCAGCTTCCCCAGGGTCACTTGTATTGTCAGCCTTGTCATTGCTGCAAAATTTAATAGAGTGTTCTGAAGTACTTTACAGTGATACATTTGTTACTCTTTCAAGATGTGTTTATGGGTCAATCAGTATAAACATTAGGCTACAGGAAAGTCATTTGATACACAAGAAGCCATGCTAGGACCAACCTGTAGCTGGTACTTCCTCATAAAATAATCAGCTCCAAGAACTGGCGTATTATTTTCTAATACTAATCACTGATCAACAAGCTTGCAACAGTTACACATTCTCACACCCCACCACTTTTTTTGGAAGGCTCTCTCAGCTGAAAATACCAGTAACATAAAGCTTTATAAAAATTTACCCACGTAACATAAGCGACATAGTAGGAACACTTTAACAAAGCTGTATGTAACAGTGGTTTGATGACTTTTACTACAATAAATGTGAACATTCCTCTTACACATTTTCAAGTAGATGATATGTGACCTGTGGCTTCCAGAAAAACTTAGGCAGTCAAACTGCTGCTCACGCTTAACTACTGCTCACACTTAACACATCAATAACTCCTAGCTTCCCTGGAAAATTTTGTATGTAAGTACTTTTTCTATTACTTACGCAGAAATAATTTTCAAAGTGCAAGTAAAATTGCCAGCAATTATGATCATCCCAAATCTGCTGACTCCAGTCAGTATTCAGCTTCACGGCTGTTGCTCACAGTAAGACTGCAGTGTAATTATAACTGAGTCATAAAGAGGGTTTTTTAAATTTTATGTTGGAATTATGCCTTGTTTCTGTACATAAGGACAACCACACCCATAGTTCACTTGCACATTTTAAAAAATGGTCAGAAGTAAATGCTTTCCAAGGAATACAAAAAAGTATAAACACACAGTGAAACTTTTCAAAATTCTCTCCATCTACTGTCTGTGATTCAGGCAAATGCTGCAGATGATGTGTTTGCATTTAGCAGCCTCTGTTAAATGGCTGAATCAGTTTTTCTCACACTGTGAGTTCATACACGTTTTTAGTACAGAACATCCCTGGGCAATGAGTTTAGAGGATTTATTACATGGTGGCTATTTGTGTGTTTTGAATGAGATCCTTGCAAGTTCCACTCAACACCCACTGTTCTTTGTACAGCAAGAGACAATGGAAAGCAATTCTTCATTCACCTTTTCCATACCACCTGTGTTATGTGCAGTTTTTAATCAGAGCGCAACACCAGATTTCTGAAGAGTTAAACAGAAAGTGTATTAAAAATGAGAATTCTCTTATGCTTATAAAATTGTCACTTCCCTGATAATTAACAAAACTTATTCGGTATATAGAAAACAAACAGGGTAAAGTGACTGGTGCAACAGACACAGACTTGAGCCTGATGCCCCCAGGACACAGGTGGCCCTCCTGGCTGCCAGGGCACTGCTGACTCATGTTCAACTTGCCATCAAATAGGACCCCCAGGTCATTTTCCATTGAGCTGCTGTCCACCCTGTCGTTCTCTGGTCTGTCCATATACTCAGGCTGCCCCACCCAGGTGCAGAATCCAGCACTTTCCCTTTATGAACTTCATACGGCTGGCGTTTGCCCAGCCCTCTAATTTGTTGAGGTCTCACTGCAGGGCCTCCCTGTCCCCAAGGGAGTTAATAGGTCCTCCCATTTTGTATCATCTGCAAACTTACTTAACATACCCTCCAGTGCTGTGTCCAGGTCATTAATGAAGATGTTGAGAAGAGGGCTGAGGATGGAGCCCTGTGGAACCCCACCAGTGACAGGTCTCCAGTCAGATGTCACCCATTCACTGTCACCCTTCGTGCCTGACCCATGAGCCAGGTGCTCACCCATCCCATGATGTGTTCATCCAGGTGTGTCCTGGATGTTTTGTCCAGAAGGACACTGTGAGAGCCAGTATGGAAAGCTTTACTGAAATCCAAAAAGATTACATGAACTGGCTTCCCTTGGTCAGCTAGTTGGGCTACCCTGTCAGAAGGTTACATGGCAAAGGCCTATTTTTAGGCCATGAGAATAGATCAGAGTGCCTTTCAGAATTGCACCGGTACCTAGTTTTGAAACTTAAAATTATATGACACTGATGCAGCTATTAAATTACAAACAGAAAACTCTTTAACAAATCTGCTAAAACAGCAACCACCTAAGTGAAAAAGAGTGAAAATTTCTTCACTTAAAAAAAAAAATCAGATAGCAAAAGGTACAGTAAGATGATCCCTATAACGTAAAAATTTTATAAATACAACTTGAAAGAATGATATCCTTAAAGCACAAGGCAAAACAAGTAAAGATGTAAGACAAAAGTTGAATAAAAGGCAGCATGGATTTCCTAAAGACACACCATGCCAACTAGTCTGATACCGGAATTTCTAGCTGCTCCAACACTGTTTCATCATACTGTCCATAAAGGACAAGCTTCAACTAAAAGAACAGAGGTGTTCGTGAAAGACTCCAAGCCCAATTGTACAAAAGAAATGTGAATGTTGTTCTGAAGAACAACTACTAGACTGAGGAAATGCTCTGAAACACTGATCTACACTGCCTTTGGTGGGGACAGAGTTAACTTCCTTCACAGTGGCTGGCATGGTGCTGTATCAGATTTGTGACACAGCAGTTCTGATAGCACACCCACGTTTTCAGCTAATGCTGAGCAATGATTGTGCAGCACCAGGGTCTTTCCTCACACTGCCCCATGGCTCACCACACTGAGGACAAGCAAGAAGCTGGGAGGGGACACAGCCAGGACAGCTGATTTCAAAGGACTGATGGGATACCCCATGTGGCACCATGCTCCTTAGTAAAAGCTGGGGAAGACGAAAGCAAGGAGGACATTTGGAGTTATGATGTTTGTCTTCCCAAGTAACTGTTATGAGTGATGGATCTCTTCTCTCCTGGAGACAGTAAAACACCTGTGGGTAGTGGTGAATGAATTCCCAATTCTGCTTTGCTCACGTGCACAGCTATTTCTTTATCTATTGAACTGTCTTTATCTTGACACACCTTTTCTTGCACTTTTGCCATTTTGATTTTCTGCCCATGCCACGAGGCTGGGGGGGGGCAGGGGTGTGGGGAAGCAAGCAATAAACTGCGTGGGGTTTAGCAACCAGCCAGGCTTAACCTACAGCAGGGAGGTCCTCAGGGAGGACCAGTCCTAAGACCAACTTTACCATGCGCTTCCGTCACAATAAAAAGCACTTAAAAAACGAAATAGTCAAAAAAACCCCACAAAAACACAGAAAGTCCTCCCGCGCTAATGCATGAAGAAATTAACACAAAAGAGAAAATGCTGTAGGAATGCAAAATCAAACTCATCTGGATACAGAGCACAAAGAATTTTTGCTGCACACAGCAAATCGGGGCTCCTGGCTGCTGTGGAGCCAGAAAAAACGAGTGCCGGACCACACTGGGCCCTTCCTTTGCAGTCTTAACTCACAGAATCACAGAATCAATTAGGTCGGAAAACACCTCGAGATCCTCGAATCCAACCTTTGACCCAACACCATCCTGTCAGCCAGACTATGGCACTAAATGCCATGTCCAGCCTTTCCCTCATCACCTCCAGGGACGGTGACTCCACCATCTCCGCGGGCAGGCCATTCCCATGATATTCCCAGCACCTGCTGCACAAGGGCAGTGAGGAGACGCGGGTTCAGCTCAGGCTGCGGACGCGCCGAGCACGCACAAGTCCTTGTCTGACAGCCCCGGACGCGCTTTCACGGGAGCTGAGGACGAGCCAGCCCCCAGGCACAGCACTGACACCCAGAGGGTGACAGGCCACGACAAGCGCGCTACCGAGAGCCACCCGCACCTCCCGGGATCCGCCGGGTGCCGCCCAGCACGGGCCCGTCCCGCTCCCGGGGATCCGCGGCCCAGTGCCGCCGGCGGCCCGACACTGCCCTGCCAGCACGAGCCCGGCGGGACTCACCTCTCTGCCCGCCGCGCGTCCGGCGCTCCCACCGCGGTCCCTGCTCTGTCCGCCGCCGGGGTGTCCGAACCCGGGCGTTCCGGCGGCTCCGGGTCGGCCCCGCCGGTGCCGGTGGCGGCGGCCCTGCCCGGGGGCCGCACATTGGGCCGCACGGTGAGACGGGCCCGCCGGAACATGGCGGCGGCGCCGGGAGAGGCGCGCGCCTGCCCGCGAGCTCGGCGGCGTCAGCAGCGCGCGGCGGCGGCCCGGTGATGCCGCGAGCCCGGCCGGCTCACGGCGTGCCGCCCCGGCGGCGCGCCCCGCGACGTCATCAGCGTGCGCCGACGCGGAGAGGAGGGGCAGGAGGGGGAGCCTCCACGGGGCCACTAATAACGGGGCCGGAGCCGCCCCGTACCGCCCCAGCGCTCCGCCCTCGGTTCAGCCGGCTCTGAGCAGCTCTCCGGGCACCCGCTCTGCCCCCAGCCCCGGCTGTTAAAACAAAGCCCCCCAGATCTCCCTCACAGCCGCGCCCGAGCGGAGGCACCGCACGAACCGCACACGGCTGCGGCCCACGGGGCGGGGACAGCGGCGCGCATCCTGCTGATTGGGCCGGGTCCGCGCGGGGTCGTGACGTCAGCGGCCAGCGAGGTGGCATAAGGGGCAGGGGCGGCGGGTACTTCCTCAGACGGCTCCGGCGGTGGGAGCGGTGGGGAGTGCGGCCGTGCTGGGCAGGTAGCGGTGGGAGCGGTAGTGGTGCTACGCGGCCTGAGCGCTTCGTCATGACTCGTGAGTACCGGGGGGGGCTGTGTGGGGCTTGTCGGATAGCGAAATGGGCTGTGGGACTTGGGCCGCCCTCCTGGTCGGTTTCAGGTGTGAGCACGAGACCGGGGGCAGTCCGGCTGGGGGTCGTGCCTGGGCCGGGGTCCGGGAGGCGGCCGCTGTGTTAGGCGGCTGCCGCCTCTGGCTCTTTGCGGTCTGGGTGTCCCACCGGCGAAATCTGGCCCTTGGTGAGTGCGTGGGGATGAGGCTTTTTCCCACATCCTGCCGCTGGTCGAAGCTGGAGGCGAAAACATCCTCCTGTGCCTTCTGGCGTAGTAGTGCTGGCGGGACGGGAGGCGGAATTACGGTGATGATGGGCTGAAACAATAGCCACACTCCATTTCAGTCCCGGCTGCCGCCCGGACTGAAAATAAAGGACTTTTATATCATCGCTGAACATTGAATGCTACGCTGCTTAGCCGGTGGTTGCTGAGGCTGCTGTTGGAAGGGCAGGAGCAGTCGGTAAGCGATCACCGTGCTCTGTGCTGCCGAGCAGCACTGTTCGTACACCCGCTCTAAAATGGCGGAGAGCCCTGAACCGGACCTGGGATGCTCCGGCTCCCCTCACTGCTGGGACTGCTCCCGGGCCTTCTGCCTCCTATGTTTGGCAGCGCAGAAACTCCTTGTGTTTAACTGAGGTCGTGCTTTCACGTTCACTCGAAAAAACCCACAGTTTTGAGGCCGTGCTTTCACATTCATCTCGAAAATACACAGTTATGAGGGCATTTTCCTGCTAAGTGCAGCTGAAGACCTGGAACGTAAACAGTTTGTGCACAGAACGTAATAAAGAGGCACGTTTAGGATTTTTGTTGGTGTTTTTCTTCTCCTGGAGTTGGAAGAGCAAGGACAGGTTGAACTAAGGTGTCTATCTTGTACAAGCAGACCAGGATGGGGATGTTTGAGGAGGTATGTGTAAAATGTATAAGCATGGAAGGGTGTACTGGTCTTTTTGTGGCAGCTCATGCTTGAATTTCAGGAAGCTGAATTGTCTTCTGTTGGGACACTTTCATGGCAGATTTAGGTTGATATTAGAGAATGTAGAAAACACCAGTGGTTCCCTCGAAGGTACGGATAATTATTCAGCATCCCAGGTGAAGTAATGGGGTCAAATGGTCCTTGGCAGTATTTACTTGGAAGCATTGATGATGCAAGTAAGCTTCTCTTCAGACAGTTGTTTGGTACTCAATACTTTGTGTGCATTCTGTATTGCTCAGCTTTTCTACCTTCTCTACAGTTACACAGTTGAGTTTTGTTCCTAAATTTAGAACCTTACCGTGTGTATGGAAAAACTCAGCAGAGCCCGTGCTCAGTGTTTGCTTGGAAAACAAGGAAGAACCAGAGGTCTAGGGTGGAGAGTAACTGCTCTTAAGGAGGAAGTACGGGAAGTTTGGGAGGGAGGGTAATTCTTTAGCAGTGTGTTTTGACTTCCTCCTTGTTTTCTTCATGATAAAAGAAGATACTTTTTTTTTTTTTAAACGCTGTAGAAGAGCTCTTCCATTGCTGCCCCATCGTTCGTGCAATGTTCTTGCCTCCTGAGCACCACAAAGCTCAAGAACCATTTATGGCCTGGAATGTGTCATCTGCTCATGAGTCATCAAGGTTGATAACACTAGCACTGCCAGAGACAGCTTGTTTCCTTCAGTCTCTGAGCAAACAGCTGCCCTTCTTCCAGATGGACTTTGGAGACAGGATGCTAGTGAGGATGATGAGTAGAAGTTCTCCTAGCTTTTCCAAAAGGTAGTACTTAATGTTGTGTTGCAGATGAAAAATTAATTCCTGGGCAGCCCATGGGAAGCAGGAGTCACACAGGGCTGTTTTCACTTGAGCTTCTGGCATCTCTTACCAGGCAGTCCATGGGCTGTTGTGAAGGATGCACAAACCCCTGCTTCTGCAAGGTTGCTCTTGTCTACTTGTTGACATGGCAGGTACCTTTGTCAGCTCAGAAATGGTGTGGGTACAAAGTGGTGGATCATACCAGCAGGTCCTAAGATGCTTTTGTAGACCAGAAATTACAGGCACCTGAAGATTGAGATCTCTGGCTTTAAGACTCAAAGATGGCATACGCAGTCTTAAGACTGTAGAGAGACTGTAAAGAGAGACAACAGAAATTATGGAGAGATGGAATTGTCATTTTTGAGCATAAAAGAATGTGACTGTGTTTGTTCAACAGCACAAATGATTATGCCTAGCGTATCTGGAACACTCTCAGTCCAAAAGAAGTAGAGCAGGAAGAAGTACCAAGTCAGTGAACCACTTCTGGCAGGTTGGAGCAAACTAGAACTAAGGAAGAGAGTACTGAGGAAAGATTGCCAGCTTATGCTGAAGAATTTGCAGTCTGTGGCCATTGCTTGGAAGACCCTGAGTATTTAGATGGAGAGTCAATAGTTTTGATGTTGTGCCCTCAGGAACTTTGTGTGGTCAAAGATATTGCATTCCTATCTTGTTGGCAGTTTGTTGGGTGGATAGCCCTGGGGAAAGCTGTCTGTTCCCTGAACAAGTGTCTTCTCTCCTGACAGTGATGTGGGTTTGTGTCTTTAGATACATATGGAAGTAATGTAACTCTTCTCACTTCTGTTGGAAGTAATGCCAAACAGTTGCTAAGGCCCGTGCTTAGTTTCTGCACTTGATTTCAAATTACAGAAGCCTTTTGAGCTCACCTCTTCAATAGTATTTGAGCATAATCAATTTTAATGCTGTTCTTTCAGTCTAAAATTAATTTGTAAGCTATATTGAATGCTGGAATCTGTTTGAGAGTGGATGACTCCTCTTTGGATGAGTTACTGACACAGTTTTGCCCAGCATATTGGAGCGATGGTTTTCCTTCAGTCTTTTACAGCAAAGTACATTTTGTTTCTGTAAGGAATATAAGAATTCTGGTGATCTCTTGAATATGATGTACAGAATTGAAAAAGTAACAACTATGAGCCTTTAATTTTTCCTGTTGTGCACTGGAAGATGACACTGAGATACAAGATATGACCATGCCAGCTCTACACATTGTGCCAAACTGTAGCAGCTTTATAACAGACTTTTACACAGGTAGACTGTGTGGTAAAAAACAAGTGGTAGTACTTGTTTAACTGTGTATTATCATGCAGGTGGGAACCAGCGAGAACTTGCCCGCCAAAAAAACCTGAAGAAAACTCAGGAGATCCACAAAGGCAAAAGGAAAGAAGATAGCTTGTCTGCTTCTCAGAGGAAACAGAGGTAAGTTCTAGTAAAGTTGAGTAAATGTTTAGACAGAAAAAGGAGAGGGAAATGAGTCAGAAAGAATCCAGTGTCTCAGCTGACACAGCATTTGAGTATTTCTATGCATTGTCTAATCACTTTCCAGAGCATAAACTGTGGATGAAATTTTGCAGTATCTGCTGTTAGACAGATTTATTTTTATTAAGTCCTGTAAAGCTTTTTAAATTTTTTGTGCCGCTTTTTGCCTACTGCAAACAGGAAAGAGTGTGGAATGCTTTCTTGAAAATGTTTGATCCTTTGCGTCATTTACTTCTAAAACTGAAAGAATTATATGAGATCTGCTAACCAAATGAATTGTCTGCCTCATGCAGACAATGTAATGCATGCACTGAAAGAAAAAGGGTAATAAAAACAGTGTACTCATGGCTAACTGAGAAATTTTATACTGATCTTTTTTCTTTCTTCAAGTGGGGGTTACTCTTTAGTAAGAGTAGCTGGAGGGAGCTCTGCTTAGAAAAACTGTAAGCCAGTATCCAATATCCAACTTTTTTCTTCACAGAGACTCTGAAATCATGCAGCAGAAGCAAAAAGCAGCTAATGAAAGGAAGTCTCTGCAGGCAGGAGCAAAATGAGCTGCCGCTATGGAGAAGATAGAGTGCACCGATGAAGCAGGAGGACCTGGAAGATCATTCATGAAAGTATCCAGCCATTAAATGATTAAACGTTTATCATGCAAAGTTGTTCAGCTAGCATTAGTTATCTTCTGGTTACTGTAGGCCTAGTTTTCTAGAGTGCTCTTTCAAAACTGACTACACTCTTCTGCATGTGTATGAATAAAAGTACAAAGCAATAGCTTTATTCTAGCTTTTGCTGCATTTGTTAGTTTTACTTAGTGGTTCCAGTAACAGAATTTCTGAATCTACAGTTAGACCAGATTTGGTTGTCTGAATTCTCGAAAGTACAGCTTCATTCAGAATGGAACACACTTGTAAAATGTGCTTAACCTTGCAGAGGTCTGAACTGTAAATCTCAAAATATTTTTACAATAAAATATTGCATGAAATACTGTCTAATCTGAAATGGTTATGCTTCATAATCAGTTGATTTCTAAGAAGTTACCAAGAACACAAGGAGGGAATAATGTTGTGAAGAAATGCAGTATATGAATGTAATGTGAAGTGTAAGTAAAGTTCATAAGAAGTGCATATTATAAGCACCATCACATGCAGTGTAAGTCTGCCCTATAGGAAAAAGAGCCTCTTGAGTTGCAGACTTTGTTGGTGTACAAAAGTGACTCAACTGAGTCCTGATACTAACTTTAAGAAGCTGCAGGCTTGGTATTAATGAGTTCCAACAGATTTGGAAAGTAAGCAGATTTTAAATTATCACACCACTAAAATGGTTTGAAATTCTGCTTAAACCTGCCTCAGGAACAAGTTAGAGTGAAAAACTCAGCCCTTGCTTCACGGGCATGCTTGAGTATAGTGTGTACAGACCGGGAGAAAACTTGAAGGCAGCTTCCCAGGAGCCACTCTGGCAGTCACATTCACACCACCTGAGCTGGGACTGAAGCCCCTTCACTGCTACACCCCCTCCACTCACAGTCAGACCAGGATTCCTCACCAGAGCAACCCCAGGTTTCCCGTAGCACAGTGTCATACATCGTGAGCTTTTGTATAGTTTAGTCCTGCGGCAATAACTAACGAAGTAACAGCTCCATGCTCTGAGGGGGGACCCTAAATAAAGGAACCCCTGGGCTTTTATATCCTCACAGTCTATGGGTGAATCCTTGGCTCCTGCTGTGTCTCAGCTCCCTGGCTGGTGCCACAGGTCCCTGTGCCTTTTGTTGTGCAATAGGTTGGTTGGCAATTCACAGCCTCTTGCCTTGGGCTCCCACTGCAGCTGCACCCAGCTGCCTGCACTGAATGTGCTCCTCAGCCGCTGCTTTCAGTCTCTAGAGACAGCTTTTGAAGCCTTGCTTTTTAAGCCCTGTTCCATCTAAGTGCATTCATTTTTTGGTAACAGGCTCCTGGCACAGCTTGAGGAGAGCTGGAAGGAGAATGTAGCTGGTGCTGGCAATGTAACACCTGGTGAGAAATTAAGCAAATTCACAGAATCACAGAATTGTTAGGGTTGGCAGGGACCTGTGTAGATCATCCAGTCCAAGCCCCCGCCAAAGCAGGGTCACCCTAAGCAGGTGACCCAGGAATGTGCCCAGGTTAAATGTGCCAGGCTGAAGCTCAGGGGGTTGAATGTCTCCAGAGAGGGTGACTCCACAACCTCCCTGGGCAGCACTTCCAGCGCTCAGCCCCCCTCAATGTAAAGAAGTTCTTTGTCGTATTGAGGTGGAACTTCTTGTGGCTTAATATAAGGACATTACTGCTTGGCCTGTCGCTGAGCATCCCTGAAAAGAGTCTGGCACCATCCTCTGGGCACCTGCCTTTGAGATATTTGTATGTCTTGATGAAATCCCCTCTCAGTCTTTGGACTGAACAGGCCCAACTCCTGCAGGCTCTGCTCATAAGAGAGATGCTCCAGACCCCGAATCATCTTTGTGACCCTTCGCTGGACCCTTCCCAGTAGCTCCTTGTTTTTCCCGGGCTGGGAGCCCAGCAGGGAAGGCACAGCGGTCCCTGTGCCCCGCAGCTCGGCGGGCCGGCTTTCCCGGCGGGCCCGGGCGGAGCAGGGCAGCCCGCGCCCCTTCCGGCAGGGGGCGGGCCGGGGCTCGGCGCGTGCGCGGCGGGTGCGCGGCCATGGCGGACGCGGTGCTGTTCCGGCGCGGCACCGGGCAGGTGGGAGCGGGGCCGGGAGTGGGAGCGGGGCTGGGAGCGGGGCCTTGCCATGGCGATAAAGGCTGTGTGCCCTCCCCAGAGCGACGACTCGGACATCTGGGACGACACGGCCCTCATCAAGGCGTACGACAAGGCGGTGGCCTCCTTCAAGGTAAGGGGTCGGCCCGGCCGTGGTTGCATCCTGAGGCTGAAACCGCTGGATTGGCACTTATTGGTTTTCTCCTGTCTCTTCCCGAAGAATGCCTTAAAGAATGGGGAGTGCTCGGAGCCTTCAGACAAGCAGGAGCAGCGCCTGGTGGTAAAGAGAAGAAACCATAAGAAGAACAGAAATCGGAACAAGAGCAATACAGCGCCTTTGAAACAGGTCGCCTCACTTGTAAATGCCAGTGGTGCTCGTACTGCGTGTTGTACTTCCGTACTCAGAAGTAGCTGCTTCATCACCTTGAGAGTAACACTTTGGGGTGGTGGTGTGGGTGATAACGTTATAAACCTTTTTTTAGGTTACATAGAGGAATTTCAGTAAATACAAAGGAAACACTGTAGGTGGGATCCATGTTTCTGGACAAAAAGTAGTTTAGGAAAAGGCACCTTCTGTCCAGCCGTTGGTGTAGGTATTGACATGCTTCTCTCCCTTGTGTTGCAGTGGAAGGTTGGTGACAGCTGCAATGCTGTTTGGTCTGAGGATGGTAATTTGTATCTAGCAACTATTGCCTCCATCAACCAGAAGAGAGGCACATGTGTTGTCACCTACACAGGATATGGAAATCAGGAGGAGCAGAACCTGTCTGATCTACTGCCTCCAACCAACGATGAAACAGTAAATGGGATGGGGCATTCTGGGGAGGTGAGGGACTTTTTCATTCTTCTGTAAAGAGATGGGAAAGGGGGAGAATCAATATATTTCAGTATGTCTGGGGGCACTGCTGGTGTGCAGGGTGAGAAGCAATGCACAATTCTGTTGTAACCAGACACAAGCTGATGGAGGGAATGAAAGCATCCCTTTACTTCTTGAGCTCAGCATGGAGGAAAGGGAGGGAACAAGAAGAAATTCACTAGTGAAAGATAACATAGCTGAAATGGTGGGCAGATAAAGTTATTCCTGAGCAGGCCTGGGAGGGCTAGAGAGAGCGAAAGATGTGAATGGGACTTTCCAAGCTTTTTCACGCTAAAATTGCTTGTTGTAAACTCCTGTTTATTGCATTTCATAAAAATGTCTTCGTTTTCTAGAATGAAAATGAGACTCCATATTCAACAGATGAAAGTGAAAAATCTTCCCAGTCACCTCGAAACAAAAGCAACTGCACAAAAGCAAGATTTTCCCCTCAAAACTTGCGATTTCCTACACCACCACCACCACCACCAGCCCCAGGCCTCGGAAGGGTAAGCTCAACCTTAATTGAAATGTTTCATGTACCATTGTTGAGCCTGGTATTATTGTGAATCCTGAGACAATATGATGATACTTACCATTGTCTGGAATTCACTTAACAGTATTTTGAGAACAGATGTACGGATGTACATGTCAATATCTGTTGGTCTGCCATTTTGTGCTGTTAAGTTTTTAAGACTTTGCATTTTCTAGCCAATTGGTGTGTTTCACGTCACAGGATGTTAAAGGCTTTAAAAGTGATGTCCACGTGTCATAGAGCCTCTCAGCTGTAGCTCCTCTCATGAATTAGGAGTGAATGGGGTATTGATACACCCTTCAGTTTTCCTGTTGTGCAGGAGTCTAAGTAATAGTGCAGTTGAATTCAGCATTATGTTTTCTAAATGATGCTGTTTGTGCAAGATTTCTTTATAAGGTTTTATTTTATCTTTTTTCTTTCATATCAGTAGGTTTGTATCTAGATCTTTGTTTAAAGATCTTTATTCACCAACATAATGGAATTTAATCAACTTTTGCCCCACCCGCACAGGAGCAGAGAAATCTGTTTGCCTGTGTGAATATTTGATCGGTTTCTTCCTGGTGAGAGTCTGAGCATTGACTTCCACTTAGGAAAACCTTCTTAAAATGCATGTATTAACCAGAACCCTCTTTCAGCAGTGTTTACCTCAGTGACGTGAGTAATCTTAAGTTGTACTTCTCAAGTTATGGAACATGCTTTAGAAATAGCTACTGTCTGTATTTTCATTAAATTGCTGGGGTGTGTTATCAGTTGTTTAAGGTATGTTTCACATAATTCTCTCAAGTGAAATCCTAATACTCAAATTCCCTTTTAATTTGTACTGTTCCACTTTTTTTTCCCCATGTAGCCTGGATCAAAATGCAAGGCACCTCCATCATTTTTATCTTGCTGGCCCCCACCCTTCCCAGCAGGACCACCGGTAAGTGACAGAAGAATCAGGGGAAGATGAGTATTGGTGATCTCAGGTTTTCTCACTGAATGTGCTCACTGCTTGTGTTTTCAGAACATACTTGTTCTCTTTGCCTGTATTTTTCACATATTCATGAATACATTCCGTTGGAAATATGATGGTAATCCAACATACAAGATCTGATCTGCACTCATTTCACTGAAGAAGGTAGTACTTCCCCTAGTAACACTTCTTGTGTACAGTTAAGCTACAGGAGTCTTGTTTTTCCTAGGCTTTGGAAATTACATGTGTTGAGAAAACATCATCTTTAACTTCTTTTCAGAGAGCAAACTGAGGATATGTTCCTATTTTTCAGTTCTATGTTTTAATCTTTAAGAATTAGGTGCTCTCTAATCTGGGACACACCCTGTTGAAACACAGACATTTCCTTTGTGATTTCCTAGTTGATTCCTCCTCCTCCACCACCCATGAGGCCAGACTCTGCTGAGGACGACGAAGCCTTGGGGAGCATGTTGATAGCCTGGTACATGAGTGGCTACCACACTGGATATTACCTGGTACGTGCTGCTGTGGTTTTGAAATGTCTTGTTGGTGCTCCTGTTTGCACCAAGAAGCCATATGGGGAGGGCTGCTTTTTTGGTCTCTTATTCTAATTCAGCATTGCTACATTTAAGGGTGTTTAGTATTGTATTGTCGTTGAATAGAATTCACATGAGCCAGCATATATATATATATATATATATATATTATAATATCTATATATCTATATACAGTTGATGTTTTAGTTAGTACTTTGGAGTACTAACTGGAGAGGTCCCATCAGGTACTTTTAAAGCCATTCTAAAACAACCAGTTCTGTCTCTGTAGACAGGTGGAGTAAATACGTTTATTTTTCAATAGTCTTCTAAGTATTTTCTTCAGGTATGAGTGGTGGTGTCACATTTAAGATCAGATTTGGCACTTTTGCAGAGATTATTCGTCAGTAATTGTTTCATGCCATTCTGAAGGTCCAGTAGAAACTGTCAGCATAGTTGTGAGAATCTGTGACTTGTATTATTGATTCATATTTTCATCTGTACACTTATGAAGAAAGAAAATGACACAATGAACTTTTTGCACTGAGGAAGTTGGAAAGGGAGGATTTGGGGCTTCAGATTATATATAATTGTGGAGTGCTTTAATTTTCTTTCAATTGAACAAGAAGTATATATTTGAAATTATTTTGTATAGCCTCTGATTATAAAGAAGACATGTAGTTTGGCTTTTATCCTTCTTAAACTGCCCATTCTGATTTCCAAAGAAAGTAAAAAACTCTTTGCGATTTGTAGAAGACTGAAAAAGATTGTCCAGAAATGTTTTTGTTCTGCAACTAAAGCTTTTATTTGCATATTGGCAAAACCAAGATTTTACTAAATTGTGTCCTGTAGGGTTTAAAACAAAGCCGAATGGAAGCAGCGCTGGAGAGACAAACACATGGAAAATAACTGAATATCCACTATTTTTCTGAAGGATTGTAAGTATTGCAGCTTTGTGGTAAATGAAGATACAGTCAAGTTTTGAACTCCCTTCAAAAACCTCTTGGCTTTGGGACTTCCATCCACTCTTGTGGCTCTCTGTAAAGACTACTTCTGCCAGGAGTAATCCCTTCTTTGCTTAGCAGCTGTGGAATTGTATTTTCGTGGCTAGCATGAAGGAAAGTATTCATTGCTCTGATGAGAGTTCTAACAACAGCATCTGTCTACATCAGGATTAACAGTGCAGCTTATTTGAATTATTAATGGTTCATAGTGGGCTGTTTTGGGAACAAAAGGCTGTAAGTGAAATGCAGTTTTTTCATCTGTGTTTCCTTACACAGATGGGGATGGTAGGTTGTAGCTAAATTTTGTTTTCAGGACAAGTTCACTTTGGTAATATTGAGCAGTTCTGTTCTCAGTACTTCTGTACCCATGCTTTTATTTGAAATGCTTTGTCCAGAATTCTCCAATTTATCGTTCACTTCCTTATAGAACGAAACTATATTCTCCTGGGGAATTGTTTTCTCATTTTCTGTGACAACATGTAATTTCTGTGTGATTGAGTAATTCTTTGTGTGTTTAAAAACAAAAAGCTCTTTTATACTAATTTTTGCTTCTTTTTTAAAGCCAGGTATAGATCTTTTCCACTGAGAGGTGTATATTACTTATGCATTGGTGGTTGATGGTGAAGAACTGAATTTTATGAAGACAATTAGTCGTAACATTTTCTTAACCCTGAGCTGTCCCTGTTGACAAGTAACTTCAGAATGGTAATTAAATGTGCACTGAAATGAGCTATTTCTGAAAGACCTCTAGTCAAATGTATTTCAAAAGTACTGCAGCAACAAAATACTTTTTACTTCCCTGAGGCAATTTCAGGTCTTCTTACCACGTGATAGATTTAACTGTTTTGACTCCATGTGATAGATTTCATTTATCTCTCAACATGCCTTGCATTCCTCAGACTTTCTGTCTGAATGAGAGCACCAGAACTATTGATTATGGTATCCTCTTTTAGGAGAGAGCTATGGCAGCAATGTGTGTCACAGCACAGTGTACTGTCATAGTAGGAGGGACATCTTACAGGTCTGATTGGAATCATGAAATATGACAGCTGGTTTCAGGAGGGCTACTGTCTTGTTTCAAATGCGTGAATAAAGTTCTACTTTTTAAACTTCGAATTTAGGGATGTAGTTTGTTTTGGGGTGGTTTTTACTTTGAGCTTCCATAGACATCTCTTGGTTGGATGAATAGCTGAAATACAGCAGAAAGTCTTGCTGTCTTGCCTTTTTCTTTTATCACCAAAAGCAAATTAGAGAAAGCCTGTGGAAAGGTACGTATGGACACAGGTTTCAGCCCTTACAGTGTAGGGCTGAATTTTACTCTACAATTCTACTCCATACAGGCTGTATCCACAAAATGAGGCAGTAATTTAGTTAATGCCAGTGGTTTGCTTGTCAGGGAAATACAGGTGTGAACTTTACTGCATTCGTTTCCTTTTCCTACTGTGGTTGTGTCAAAAAATCGGTTTTCCCACAAGTAATTGAGCAAAAACAGACTTACTCATAATTTGCCTAAGCTACTTTGAAGGTTTTTTTTTAAATTGTCTCGGTGAAGTAAAATAAAACTGATTGCAATGAGGCAAAGCTTCTAAATAATTTCAAACTGCTGAAGAGGGAGAACTGCCCCCTGCTTCAGTCAGTTGTGTTGGTGTCTGGCATTGTTACCAAAAGTGGCCTTCATCAGTTTTTAACACTAGTAAAATCTACAATAATTTTACTGCAGTTCTGACTTCAGTAAAGGGGTTTATGTTTTAAACAAATGATTTGTGTAACTGATTTAACTGCAAGCAAAACAACTGAACAGAGTCTTAGTAAAAGGGTGTACAAGAAGGAGGCAAACAATTCACACATGAGTGCTCACCACACCAACAACTCCCAACAACAGCTGACCACTGCCAGGATATGTGACCTGAAAGTGTCTCTTCTTCCATCCCCAGCAAAGATGTGAGGTGATACAGAATAATCTGGGAGTCCTAGTCATACCCTCTCCTGACTACTGCAGAAATTAACCCTGTCCTGGCTGGAACTGGGACAATGTTTATTTGCAGTGGAGATGTGTAGTTAATAATACAAGAAGACAGGGAAACAAAATCCCAAACCCTAACACTTCCAAACTTTTCTATGCTTGGAAAATTGGTGAAAGGGGCAAAAAAAACCCATTGCAAGGTAATTTTTACTCATACACTAGGGATCCTTCATAATACTAGACATTTTAAGGGCTTCTCTATGAAGAAGCCAGCCTACCATTGCTGTTGTCATGGGACCAGACAGTCGGGAATCAAGAAACAGCAATGAAAAGCCACCATTGCTGCTGCTCTGGCTGTGATCTGATGGGTGAAGGTGTAGATAATGGCCAGTTCTTTCAAAGCAGATACTTTATCAAGTATTCTGAAGAAGTTTCTTTAACAGTGATTTGCTAACACAGCTTTCCAAGCTTCTGGAAACCTCAATAGTTTGCTACTTTCACTGCAACATCAAATACGCATCAGTAAGGATTTAAAGAAGCTCCAAAGCCATATGAAACATGAACAAATAAGCAGTGAAGCTGAGGTATGGTACATTAAAAACAAATTTGTTGCTGCTAGGTTGAAAAAAATGGTAGAACTATTAACTTGACACATTTGAGCATTGTGATATTCAGACTGAAGAGACTGATACAGAATACTCTAGCAGGCATCTCAATGCTTAGGAGAATAAGATACTGGTGTGTTTACAAGTGTTCAAATACCACTCTTACAGAACAAAGCAAATACAACACCCACTTGTGCAACTACGGAAAGTCAGACATCAGATCAGTTCTGCAGAGATCAAGATACCAAGCATAACAATCTCTCTTGGACCTGAGTACCATCACATGTGCTTTCCAGCCTTGCCTTGTGGTCAGCCTACTACAAGATGTGACTCCTGCAATTAAGGCACTATATACACTGAAATATATGTCAAAAATGAAGATAATACGAGACTTGGCATTTTCTTACAGAAAAAAAACATTTTCCCTGGCTTATGTGTAACATGGTAGTTTTAAGACTATACTAGAAAAGAATTACATTCAAAAAACATTTTGGAAATATGGAGTTTTAACAGGGCATATAAGCTAATATAACTAGCAACAAAGTTATGAGGCTCTATTTTAAGTCAGTCTGCTTTTCCACTACTTATTTTTCTTGCAATTTCCAAGGGGAACTAAGAAGGCATTTCAATAGAGGTCTCAGCAAAGTCTAGTATATAAGCAGGCTGAATATACTTTGAGAAACAAGATTTTAGGCTGTGTATAGAACAAAAAGGAAGAAGTAATGCCCATTAAAAACACAATTTGCAATTGGTGTAAATAGAAATACAAACAGAAGATTAATTTATCCTGAAGCAGTGTCTTCCCTACTCACACTTCATTTGAAATTCTCTCCTTTAAACTCACCTATTTCTAACAGGATGTCATTCTGCAGTTACAGGATAAATGAGAAGCGTCTGAGATGCAGCAGGTGTAGACACTGCTAGACCATCAGTTTGGCTGCAGACTATTCTTTTACCATGCAGGAAGGATGGATCTTAACCTCCTTCAGGTTAAGAAAAGCAACTAAATTTTATGTTGCAGAGAGAAGATGACCTTTCCTGTTAAAGATTAAACAACTATATATTTCCTGAGTATTGTGCCAATCAGTGACAGCAGCAGATCGAAGTAAAAAAGTCCATTAAAATTTCAATTCTGGCCAATAGGTTACTATCTGCTTCCCTTTCTCAGGTTTGCCCCTGCAGTTCATTCTGTAACTCAACAGCTTATAAAGGTCATCAACAGAAAAGGCAAGCTGCATCTCCAGAGAGGGTGTAAGAGGTCTCATGAGTACTCCAGAGAAGGTATTTTCTGTGTTGACAAACTCAAGGCACCCCCATGAAAGGAAGGGGAGGGGGGACAGGGTGGAAATAAAGGGTAATCCTCCCTTCTCAAAATGCAATTGTTTTCAACCTTCCCCTGTTCCCTATAAACCTGTTTTGTGCAGGACAGTGTTTGGCTTTCAGAGGTGCTGAACACCTCCGATTCTAGTTGAGGACAGCCATTCATCTCATTTGGCTCATCCCTCTCAGAAGGACCTCAACACATGCCCTTCATCACAACTGCTTTGTGAGACCTGATTAAATGTTACACTCTTAATGACACCAGACAAATAAACAAGTGTCCAGATAAATGCTTTCTCCTTTCTGAAAACACACCCTCCTTGCCACTTTTTCCTCTGGCTTTCACCTCAGACAGGGCTAGGGCAATTTAATTTCTATTTCCTTGTCACAACTTTTGCAAAAGCCATTCTCATTTTTCAGCTGCATTACTCTCCTAACTGAAAGCCAAGAGAAGATTTTAGCTAGGCACCAGGACTATCTTGAACCTCTGTCCCACCTGCATTGGAAAGTGGATCTTGTCATGTGTTTATTTAGCTAACCAGCTCGGTTCAAGCTTCTGTAGAACACCTGGCTTTAGTAAGAGCAGTGTCTTCCACAGGGGCAAGTCAGGTTTTAAAAGAGTCTGGTCAGATTCTTCATCTGCTCCAGTGTGTGTCCCATCCACAGGGTGCAGTCCTTCAGGATCAGGCTGCTCCAGCATGAGTCCCCCACAGGGTCACAAGTTGTGCCAACAAACCTGCTCCAGGATGGACTCCTCTCTCCATGTGGCCACAGAGCCTGCTACAGTGTGGGCCTTCCACAGGGTCATAGCCTCCTTCAGGCATACACCTGCTCCAGTGTGGGCTCCTCTTTTACTCATATTTTAATTAATATCTTTTCAGCATTTCCACTCTTGGAAATTAGCTGAGTGTTATTACAGATGGGAACTTTCATTCCCACAAAGAAAATGCAAACTGGAAGCAAAGTGAGGGCTCTCACCTTTCTGAAATCCTCTCCCATCCACCCTGGCAGCACTCTTAAACTTCTTGCCACAGTTGCGTCCTCAACCCCACCACAGGGTGTTTTGGTCTTTTTGTCTCCCTTCAGCACTTTTAAGTCTGAAACCTTTTAAGCAACACCTTCAAGACTTACAAGAATTTGTCACAGGCCTCCTAATAGGCTCATTGATTGACTGATCTTATGGCAGATACAGTAAATAAGGAAATAAACAAGAATTAAGAAGGTTGGAGCTTCCCACAAGCAAGGCAGACTTGAGAGCCAGTGAATCCCAGTCAAAGAGAACAGGTGGAGGAAAAATTTCCTCCATGCTGCTTTAAATACACAGGACAGAGAAAGTCTTTATACACCAGAGAAATATTGCCTTAGTAGTGATTTTTCAGGAGCTAATTTGAACTGTTCAACCAATGAGAAGGGTAGGAAAGTACAAACCAAATTATTGCTGTGACCACAGGCTGATAATGGAATATATGGCTGCAACTTCCACATACTTTTTACTTCCTCAAAGAGAAGTATGGATTCTTCTTAGGGTAGGAGTATGTTATTTTGGTATCTACCAAGAGAAGAAGAAGGATTTCAAGTGTTCTGACAAACCCCTTTTACTTCCATTAGAAAATACTGAGTGCAAAGATGAAAATATTACCAGAAAACGCCGTCTCAAGAGGCTGTCACCAGCATCAGAATATCTGAGAGCCAGATGCTCAGAGCATTAGTTTGGCTTGGAATGGCCTGCCACACCACAACAAACACTCTATATCCTTTTTCTGCTAGTTTTTAGGACACCCTTACAGTAACAGGCACTGCAACCACCTGACAGCACAAAGGGTTTACAGGGATTGTTTGACTCAGCACAAAATGAGATGCAGATGCTCAACAGTCATTTTTCTGCCAACGCAAGAGAATGACTACACTCTATCCAGCCTGCAGGCACAAACAGTAGAAAAAGCATAGAAAGAACTATACTAACAATTGAATGAAAACTGCCTGTAAGAACTGATAAGTAGCATGTATTGTTTGTATGTGGTGAGCATGAAAAATTGAACTGATGTAAGAGGAGGGGTTTGGGTTTGTTGCTTGTTTCTGTGGTAAGATTCAGTTTTTATATTGCCATTTCTAATCTGACAAAGACAAAGCTCAAAAGTTAAGTCATACACACCCAAAGCAACTCAGTCACTGATGTATTTACAATGATCACTAGGTGATTCTAGAAAACCCAGTGTGATGTACTGTTTCAGACGCTGAACCTGTACCCTCGTCTTACTGAGGTGAGCACATTACAGTTCTCATAGGTTCAAGCTGCAAACACACTTTGAATAGACACTGCAAAATGGCAGTCTTGCATTTGTCTCAATTTCTATGCTTCAAAGTCCAGGTAAGGATGGACACTTCCCCTTCTGCACCCACCTTACTCTCTGTTGCTCTAGAGGTTTAGCCAGGGAGGGAAGATCATGTGCAGTTCTGTCAATTCAATGTAGCCTCAGAACCAAACAGCAGCTCGTTTTGTCTTCAGTACTGAGTCCATCAAACAATAGTTTGTATTATCTCAGGTCTTCCTTTCTGCAAGTTCATTGCCTTTCAGCAACCTTACCCTCCTACAAGAAACTGAAACTTAAACCAGACAGCTGCAGACACAGCCATAATAGAATTCACTTAGCTTTGAGTTGCACCATTAAAACCTAAAATGTGTTTTCAGCACATTTATAACAGCTATATTTGAGCTGCCTTACTGAATGCCAAGGTGAATACTCATAATACTTGAAATTAATACAAGAAATGTCCACCAATTAATTGCTCAAAAATATCTTTATTAAATTCTTGCAAAAGAATATTTTAATCTCCAGAAATCCGCCAAAACCAAAAGTTTGTTACAATGGATGTGTAAAATGTATTTTCAGGGCTTCTTTTTGAACAAATAATGAAACCAAGATGAATCATCACATTATCATAAAAACCAGTTTTATCACTTTCACATTTACAAATATACACGTTATTATAATAACAGCTGGAAAAAGCCATGGTTCTTTAGACAAGAACAAAGAAAATAGATACAGATAATTCAAGTATATATTAACAGTAATAAAATCATCAAAACATTAAAGTTTGCACCTACTCCACTGTTCATCCCTCTGCAATCATCTTCTTGTTCAGAAATGCGTCAGCTAAAGCAATGGCTGAATAAACAAATGAGATTCAGGCAAGAATGACAACGATAGAGCAATTTTTAAAAAGATACGGGATCATACAGATACAGGAGCAGGATGCTCGTGAATGCAGCCAGGACAACAGTGCAGCGAATCATGAACAAACAGATCGCACTCCACACAAAATGCATTCTGACACACTTTGCATATGTACACCTGTGTGGGAAGGACAGAAAGGCAAGTCAAATTAGCAAAAGTTATCATCATCACAGCACTGCAGTAGGGCATCAGTTGCACCATAACAGACTATATTGCTAGCACCACAGAAACTCAATTGAATTAAAGCTTCTGACAGCAAGTATATCCACGGGGTTGAGCTCAGGTCACTGTAAATGCTTCCAACTGGCTGAGAGTGGAAGCTTTGTTATGCAGTTCACTAGGAAATCCCTTCCCACACTTCTACAGGCTTTGCAGTATAGAAAGTGTTGCTGTTTAACACAAAACTCTAATCAACCATGACATTAACTTTTATAAGTATTTTTCTGGTCTTTAGAACATAATGCTAAAGGATCATCTCTATTTCTCACACCCCTCTATGCAAATTACAATGCCATTCAACATACTTACATTTTGATCTTTTATTTCTCCCTGGCAGCCTTGACAATACCTAAAAGAAAAATTGTATATTTTAACGGTAAAAAAGAGTAAAAACTATGTAAATCAGTGTTTTAAAAAGATGTCATACATAGTAACAATTTCTGGCAATTATTTCAGCTATTCAACTGAACTCACAGATCATGGAAACTACAAATATTTCTTAATGCCAGAGGTGCCCCACACCACCCAAACACTCAGGATCTCCAGCAGCAAAGAAGCTGTTGTCAGCTATTCTTACTTCTGTGACAAGAAAGTTAAAAGATCCACAAGTACACTCATTATTATAAATATGATTTGCATACCGTTCCCCCTTGTACTCTTCCAGCGGAACTTCCTGAAAGGCATCTAAAGGAAACAAGTGATGGTAGGACCGAGCCAGGTGAGGTGCAGACACTAATGTCAGACCTGCAAACAGACACCAGAATTCTTACAAGGGAGGATTTACTGAACAGCTTTTCTGTATCAAATAAAGTAAAAAGGAAAAATAATATTTTTTAATTACTCAGTGGTTGAGAGCTTCTAAGAATTTCAAACAAGCTAAGTTACTTGTTCCATTAGCCAAACCTGTAATCCTGTCCAGTTTTAAATACAAATATAACAAGCAAATTGCTGAAATTTCTACTGAAAAGGTGTAACTTGATCTTCAGAAATAGATTTAGAACACACAGTGGTGAAGTTATAAAGTTCCTTTTGGCAGTGGTGGCTCTGCTATAACACACCACCAGTTAAAATGATGCCCTGTTACAAAGCTCTACTACAGCCTGCTGTACTACTGCCAAAACCATGCCATAGCCCCATTTCAGCCAACACAGGTCTGCTAGTTTTAAAACAGCTAAATTTTATCACACTAGCTAGCATGTGGCTGTGTTTTGGATCTATGCTGGAAACAGGGTTGATAAGGCAGGAGTGTTTTCTTTCCAGCTGAGCAGTGCTTACACACAATCAAGGCCCTTTCTGTTTCTTACTCCACCAGTGAGTAGGCTCAGGGATGCACAAGGCACTCAGAAGGGACAGCCAGGATTGCAGTCAACAGTGCACCAACAGAACAAATGATATCCCATACCATGTGGCATCATGCTCAGCCTATAAAGCTGGGTGGAGAAGGTGGAAAGGGGAGAATGTTCAGGGTGATGGCATTTACTTTCTCAAGTAATTGTTACTCATGCTGGAGTCCTGCTTTCCTGGAGATTCTGCTGATGGGAGTGGTGAATGAATGAATGACTTTGCCTGGCTTGCGTGCACAGCTTTTGCTGTAACTATTAAATTGCCTTTATGCCACACCTGAGTTTTCTCACTTCTACCCTTCTGATCCTTTCCCCCATCTCACCAGTGAGGAGCGCGTGGGTGTCTGGGGCTGAGTCTCCAGCTGGGGTTAGACCATGAGAACAGGTTAGCTGGGGCATGGGCTGGCACAAATGTCTCCATGGCTCACTCACATGTAGTGTCAATGTCCAAACTGCTGCTCTGCTGATCACTGCAGCTGTGGAGAACCCACTGCAGATACACAGGATTTCTCCAGTTACCCTATTCCCTTGCTGGAACGAAACTCATGCTGGTAGGAAAAACTTGAAATTAAACTAGGATAAAGTGACCCAGAACTGTAACTATTTCATCCTCTTGCCATCCTGATAATACCTATCATGTTTTAGTCACATGCCCGTAGAAGCTAGGAGAACAGCACCCCCTCACAATATTAATACTATAAACCATGATAATCTTCCCTCCCACCTTCACTAAGAGCAATGGGGGAAGGCATGATTGGCTGAACAGTCCATTAACATTTGCAAGACCAAAGGGCTTCTGTTTACAACTCTACAGCCTGTCATGTGTCACTATGCAGCCTGCCCTCGGGTTCAACTTGGCAATCTTTCATCCACATACTCTTGGGGGTGAGAGTACTTCTGTCCTCTTACTCCAAAGCACTCTATTTTCATGGCATTGTACTGAGGAGTCTGAAACATGGGTGTGTCTGGTTAAATGAGGATTCTTGAGAAGTTACCGTTCCCATGTGCATCACCCCTCTTCCCCACTTTGCCTTACATATATTCCTTATATCAAGGAATACGATACAGCTTTACTGTTACAGGTATAGTCCTGAGAGACACTTGTATGAAGTTCACATCCCAGGTCACAGAAATGCACGACTCTTAAAGCAGAGCTGGCTTTTAATTACTAAGTAGACCTGAATTTTTCTACCCCTTAACTCTCTTACCACGAACTCCTGATTCATCTGCTCACCTTTTCTTGCTACTTACCACAGATTTTGCATTCCACAGGAAGCTCACTGTATTTGGCTCTGCACTGAGGACAAAAATATCCACCCAGTGTGAGACCCGGGTCACTGTTATTTTCCAATTGCCTGCAGTAGAAAGAAGCAATTCAGTACTTAAAAGATAATACCATGCTACTACGTAAGATAATAATGTACAAAAAATGTTGTTTTCACAGCAAAAAATTTTAGAAGTTTCACTAGATTGCATGCAACGGTTCAATGTGTAAGTGTCAGAAAACAACTGATATGGTGAGATATCAGTAACCACATTTTCCCACAGGAACAGAACAAACACCAAATATTTCCATATAAAGAAGCCAATCTTTAAAAATAAAGATATAAACAATAACTGCACGGTTGTTTCTTTTTAGACACAAAAATATTCTGTATTGACTTTAAGATGCACATAGTACTTATTCTTTCAAATAGTACATGCTGTTAGACACTGTTTCCTTCTGAAATTCAGACTCCCCTATCACCCTGGAAAACAGTGCTTGATTGAGAAGTGCACTGGTACAGTCATCAAATGAGGCCTCTATTTTAAACTTCCCTTTAAAGTCATGTTAAGAAATACATAAAAAATACTTTATTCATATAATACCGTTCCATCCTCATAATTATCTTTTATAATGATAGTCACAAATAAATCGAGAACTGGAAATAAAATTGGCAGTTATTACTTTAATACGTTGTAGCACCTGTGTGTCCCAATCACTGTGTAAAAGAAATAAGTACCATTTACTACCTTCAAAAAACTTAAAATGTAAATTTTAAAACACATTTAACAGAGGTAACTATGGCCACATACTGGAGCTACAAATGGAAATAAAATTTCTACTGAGAAGTCACAAGACATGGCTTACTCTTTTTTTTCATATTACTTTGCAGTACCTTCACTGTCAAGAAGATTTTCTAAATACGACTAATTAATATTGAATTCTTATCAGCTCATTGAATTCTAATCAATGCTACTTACGCCATGCTGAAAGAGGGCTTTGCATCTTGATCAGACAGAGAAGCAATAGTATGCTGAGGAAAACCTGAAGAGAAAAACATCCCATAGTAACAATTTTAAACATGCAGTAATGTGTCAGTTTCTTACCTCAGTGAAGAAGTTCAAAGATTATTCTAGACATTCAGGCCTACCTCATTCCCGTTTATTACAGGAGAACTGATACAGTCTTGCTAGGTATCAAATTCTTCCTAAAGGTCTCCACCTACATCCACACCTCCCTGACTTTACTTCCCCTTTTACTTTGTGTTAACTGAAGCGCACTGGAACGCCACTTTGGAAGAACAGGTAAAAGAAAAACATGTGCAATGGTAGGAAAGCAGAATGAGCAGCACACAAATGTTCACTTAAACAATTAAGGGGGAAATATTTCTATATGCATCCATCCAGCCTATATTCACCTTTCAAGTGCAGTGCATGACAGATGAGACTACAGGACTTTTTGGAGACTGATAACTTTCTTTCTTTCTATCATTTATTTTTTACAGATCATGACAGGTGAGAAATTGGTTTTTACAACTGCTGCACAGGCTTTACCTACCACAAGAAGTAAACCTTTTCATTATATCTAGACATAAAAATACATACATTCTTATCTATGAAAAGGGTGTATGAAAGTGAGAACTCAATGCTCTACTTTGTAGCATCAGAGTTCCTATTCTGGTCTAACTCCAAGCTTAAATTTATTGAGAAACACATCAGGAAAAGAAAAGGTACCTAATCTACTTGTTGAAAGAACACCTCCAGTAGCTTCTAATAAATGTGTACTACCTATGGCTCTTAATATCAATTAATAGTTGTAACAGTTGCCTTCTGCAGGGAAAAAAGCAGAGGGAGAAACAAAATAGTTTTTCATCCTTCATTTCCAAGTATTAAATTTACAACAATTACTGTGCAATCAATATTGTTCCACTTCGTTGTTTCCAACTTCTGTTCAGTAATCTGTCTTACTTAATAGGCTTTATTTAAAAGCTGACTACTTTGCAGGAATGACATCAAGAAAACTGATACTTATTTAGCAAAATTAAAGTTAAAATTTAAAAAAATTGCACAATGTCTTTATTACTTCTGGCTACTTTATAGCTTCTTACTATTTGTGTATCCTCAACACAGAAGAGGCAAATAAAGGAAAAGACAAAGCAAATCTTGTGCTAGGAGTTTGACAAAGCCATATCCTACCCATTCGAATAAGGGAGCACTCAGAACTTGAACTGGCAGGTGGAGGACTAACATGGTGCATCAGCAGTTCCTTGTAATGACTTTCATCTAAAATAACGTGGTATGTTCCTGTCACAAAAGAAGAAACACCTTACTGTCAGGTTTTGAGCAAAAACTAATACAAACATTTACTCCAAGTGACAGAAAGCAACTCAGGTAGAAAACATAATTTATCCAAACCTGTTCCTAAAATGCAACTCCAAGTTTTAAAATTAGTAATAACAGAGTGTTAACTTAGATACGAAATCACAGAGCTCTTTCTCCAACATTACACTGTAGTAATGATACTCTAAGAGTTACCATTGTATCAAGTGATATTAACATGTTACACTGATGAAGTTCCACAACACACAGATTTATACCTGGAACACAAGGTTTGAAAATACATGTATTTCTTCTCTCTAGAAGTGACAATAATTTCACTTACTACTGTGTGTTTTGTAGATTTGGGAAACTCTTTAATTTTCTGCCAGCACAATGGAAAAAATTTATCCTTAAATATGAAAATGCAGTAATGAATATATAACAAATCACTTCCTTAGTTTTGATTTCACATCTGTGTTAATAATATAAGTATTGAACTTCAGATACATACCACCAGTTTCTCGGGCAAGTACTGTACAAACTCGAACTTCAGCACTTAGGCCGATGACAGATACTCTGATCTTCACTGCTTTTAAACACTTCAAACAGAGAAAAAAAAATACTCAAATTCATGTGCAGAACAAGAAATAGTAAAAAGGTTTAAAGTATTAAATGAAAATTAACTGGTAATGACATTGCAACAGCCTGTTTTTCTTCCAGTAGCTTGGATATTCAGTGCAGTAGTCAAACTTCAGTTCTGTACCTTGATTAGGTCATAGATGTTGGCTGGATCACATGTTGTCAGACTGCTGAGGACTACCAAAACCTCTCTGCTCGTATGTCCTGGCATGTGCCTAAGGAAAAGCACACAGTTAATTTACTTCACACTAAGCTATTTGTATGGTAAAATCTCCAAGGACCTTAATGTACGGAAGTCAGAAGATGACATGATATGAAGTCCTCTACAAACTATGACAAGATCCTTGTCTGAGCACCAGATTTTCACCTTCTGAAAGCCAAACCTTTCCAAGATCTCAAACACAGTATTTAATTGTGTAGAACCTGATTGTTCGCTGTAATGAATCCTTTGTACTTTACCCATACTCACACGTAAAATTCACCCTTAAACGAGCACACTGTAGTAAGTCTTCCTAACTTCTTAATACCTCTAACCAGTTTTTAAGTGCAAATCCATTACTTTTAATTATTTCTAATTCTTAGTTGAAAACTCTCTTCCAGCGAGTAATTAAAGTAGCTTTTCATGACACTGATTATTAGCTTTGTTCAGTCAGTGTTTTTAGCTGTAATTCTTTATTCAGTCTTCCACAAACTAGGATACATCTCAATACCTCACATAGCAAACAAGTGAATAGCTCTGAATCTATTCTACCTAAAAATTTATCTTTCTGAAGTATACCAAAACTCTCACAACTTTATTGTGACACAATGCTGTCTCTTTTCCTTTTCTCTTACATTATTAACCCCTAACTCTGTCCTCTCATACCTTAGCCCTTCAGTAAAAAAACAATCACAGTGTCTTTCATCACAATATCTACATACCATCATCAACTTGGCTTTCAAGTTTCATTTCTATAAGAAGCATGTCCCTAAATACAAGCATCTAGTGGTAGAAAATAAACTTCTGCACTACTAGAGTATTTAACTTAATGATCTGTATTGTAAGATGACATAAAAGTCAACTTTTAAAGACTCAGGTCAGCATGATGCAAGATGCTACTTAGAAAAAATTCTGTCCCTGCCTCTCAAACAAGTCACAATCACAAAGAAAACAAAAAAACTCCTTGTATATACTAACTTTAAAGTCTGCATGGCCAAATTTAGGGAATTATACAGAGAAGGCTCTCCACTGCAGCTCATATCCACTGCTTTCTTCAGAGCCGCTACATGCTTTTTTGAGTTTCCTGTAAGTGAGAAAAATGCAACCAATTCAACTGATACCACAAGTTAAGGAACAGAAATATTTTAAGTGCATATGTAATGAAGTGTACTTGTAGAACAACAGGGACTGGTTTTAATTTAAAGTGGAACACATCTATATTTTTCCTTAGAAGCTGGAATCTTGATAAGAATGCAGAAAACGGTAAAACAGACATTTACTCTACAAGCACTCAGTTGCTAGAAAGTTTAGAAGCCAAAAAGAATAAAATCTCTGCTGGGTATCATTAAGCACTCAACATGAGCACAACGTGTCTCACAAACAGAAAAAGTGTTTTCTTTCCTTTGTTATCCTCAAAGTATGCTTCAAAGATTGGCTGATCCTCAATTTCCTCAATGAAACCTGCTGAAGCCACAGAGACTGGTGTAACAGCAGGCAGAATCAAAAAAAACCTTGACTTTTAACATCTGATCAGATCTCACAGAAAACACAGATGTAATAACATACAAAATTAACAAACAAGGTAAAAAATGAACTACAACGGAAACAGAACGTATCTGAGCTGCACTCTGGTCAAGACTTGATTGCAAACAAGCACACAGTGACAATTCTGGATCAAAGCAGATCAAAATGTAGACTGTGGTTTCAGACAACTCGCAATAATTTACCTCTTAAATTAAAACTAATTACGATAACTTCATTTTCAGCAGTGTGTCAGGTAGAACTTATAACACCAATGAAAAGGACAAAAACATCTCCTATTTAAGAAAAAATACTACTTCCTTACCTGAGAGTTCTGTCATTTTTTCTGCTCTTTTACTCTTGGTTACAATTAAGCCAATCTGAAAAAGTGGAAAAAAAACCCAAAACTTTTCTTAGAAAGTTTTACAATGAGTTTATTTAGAATTTTACTATACTTTTTTTCTATCTTTATGGTCCTGAATTATTTAGCCATACAAGTTTTACTTCAAGTGCAATAACAGTAGCACAACATGATGCATCAGTTCATAAATACTCCTGTGTTTTCATTACTACTGCCAAAAGATACAAAAAGAAATCTTCTAGAATTCTTAATGCCTGGCAGAAAACAGGCAGAAACAAGAATTTCACTAGACTGATTAATAAAGGATGGGAAGGTACACATAAACTGAAAACAATTTAGTGTTACAACCAAAACTACCTTTTAAAGTAGTTTTCTGTTACTTGTTTCTTGCATGGTTGCACATACCTGACTGATAGGATTCTGGTCAAAGTACTCTTCAACAAAATATTCCAGTAACTATAAGGAAAAGTTAAGACAGTTAAAAACTAATTATACTTTTATTAGACATGCATTAAGTAGAAGCAAAACATCTAGTGTGACTAAAAAAAACAAAACAAAGAATTTGGGTAACACAAAAAGGGGGAATGACCCTCTCCTTTCCATTCTTCTTTCACTCTGTCCGTCCCCCTTCATCCCATGTAACCAGTGCAATGTAGATTTCAGATACCACTTCCCCATTATTTTATTCACATCCCATGTTGAAGTTCTAGATTCCTGCTGGTTCAAATGGAGGTTTCTAATACACCAAAAAGCACTAATCTGTACAAAACCATCAAAGTCCAGGACTTCATGCTTTAGCATTGTTGGAGAAGACAGAACACGATGTACACAGTTCAGTCCTCCACAATCTGAAACAGCAATCCAGTTCAACTCTTATATAGCATCCGTTCAAATAAGAATTCATAAAAAAATCCCAACTGTAAGAAAAAGATATAAACCAGTTCTAGATGTGTAATGAAAACATGTCATCCCTTTATTATGGGCAACACTTAATTTCTACATAGTTTCCAAATGTGTCTTCCCATAATACGCTTTTACAAAGTATTTTTACCGTACAGAAGTCATGTGCAGGGCAAAACAATGCCACACAGATCTTACTATTCAAAACCAGGAAAGTGACAGACTAGCAACAGAAGCAAGGAGAAAAACGCAGGGATGAGAGATGAGGCCATGCACATAGAGGAGACTGCAATTCTTTTAAATGCAAAATGCAACCAGTTTACAGAGAAACAGGAGCTTAGTAAGAAAAAGCTTCTGAGTGCAGGAATACCTTCAGAGTGCAGGTAAGTCTATTTGGTTTTAAGTCTTGATCCTCCATTGTTCTTGATCCATCAACAACCACGTAAAGGTGACGCATCTGCATTTCCACCATATGTTAAAATCACTCACAGAACACATACTGAAATGAATTAATTATTCCATTTACTTAAAAGAGCCACTACTTCCTCCCTCTAACAGGGAAAATTCAGTCAACTGAGTAGCGCAATCAACATCAACTGAAAAGTAACGCGTTCTTCCACTTTTCTCTTCAAATGAAAAAAAAACCTCTCTTGAAAAATGCACACTGCTCTTCTCTCATGACTCTCATGATGAGCTACATAATATGCATAGTTTGAACATTCACGTCTTCATCTGAAGAGCTCAGTGTTGTACAAAGCAGTGTGTTTTTTACAACCCATTCCCATCCCCAGTGTGAGTGCGCGTGATCTGACTTCTGCTGCCAAACACACTCCGTGTTTCAAACCTCCAACCCTGAACAGCCACGCCTCACATCCACACTGCCAATGAAAAAGGAATGTTTAAAAACAAATAATAAAAAGTGGTGGAAACCACAAGGTTTGGCATGAAGTATGTCAGGCCAGCAGAACTGTACTTTAGATGTGGATGGAATACCACCTCTACACACATAGTTTTGGACTAAGGACACAAGAGGGTTAAGATATTAACATACCATTCCAAGCCGAACCTGTCCATGGTGTTCATAGAGTCTAACAAACAGAGAGAGATTTAAGTCAAATTCAAATGAGTGAATGAATGGCTTCTAGAACAAAAGCCCAAAACAAATCCAATACCAGACTTCTGGCAAAAACGTAGAAGCAACAGAGGACACTTATTCACGCTGAAAAACCCCACAGCTCAATCACAGATGTCACAACTCTCAGAAAATAAATAAGAGCTATTTCTTACTACCAGGTTTTAGTGAAGCTTTAAAATTTAATCCAAATTTAATAAATCAAGTTTTAACATAACTTGAAATAACGCAAAACTCAGGAGTTATTTCTAGCAATTTCTTCTGAAATTTGAAACAGAAATCTGTAGCCATTATACCAGAAGCTACATTCTGTTGTGACAAGACAATGGACAGTGTTTTTAACTAGAAGAGGGTCGATTGAAATTAGAGATAAACATATTTCTACCATGAGGGTGGTGAGGCACTGGAGCAGGCTGCCCTGAGAAGCTGTGGATGCCCCATCCCTGGGAGAGTTCAAGGCCAGGCTGGATGGGGCTCTGATCAATCTGGCCTAGTGGAAGGTGCCCCTGCCCATGGCAGGTCAGAGTGAGATGATCTTTAAGGTCCTTTCCAACCCAAACTATCCCATGATTCTCTGATTTGTGTATAAAAAAAACTGCTAGAAATTTCTCAAAGCTTTGCAGATTGCAACTGCAGTGCTCTGCACTGTTTCACCTGATCAAGACCTGTAGCTTGTATACACATGGGATACACAGCCTGTTTACATTCAGTGTTACAGATTAAAATTAAATTTTCACCATTTTTTCCGGCATGTACCTGCCCCTCTGAAGGAGAAAGGACATAAAAACATCCTGCAGACACGGCTTATGCGTAAATCATCCCACATGACCCGGTTTCAGGAGGACCAAGCCCTTACGACTGACCAAGTCGGTGCTATCACACGCCCGTGGCCACACCAAGTACCTTTTCCTCTTCGCCTTGAAGAGAATGTCCTCGATGGTTGCCTTCAACGACCCAGATTCGTCTTCCTTAAGAATTTCCCTAGGGAAAACACACTGTTACAGTGGGCAGAGGGGAGATTTTCCCCCTTCCTTCTCCAGAAGGGAGAAAAAGGTGAGCGGGGGAGAGCATACCATGTTCTTTCGTAGCCTCCTTCCCAGCGCTTCGTCCGCTCAGGTTCGTCATCCATCTCCGCGGGGGCTGAGGGCGCCTGGGGGGCGCTGAGGGGGCTGTGGGGGCTTGAGGGAAGACCAGGGGAGATGCGGGGTGCTGAGCAATGTGAGCGGAGCTCAGCGGAGATGAGAGGGTTCAGGGGTGAAGAGGGGGACTGGGCGAAGAAGACGACGGTGAGGGGAGGTCTGAGAGGAGCCGAGGGACACTGAGGGGGATGAGGGCAGCCGAGGGGAGCCGAGAAAGCCTGAGCAGCACCGTAGGACACAGACCAGCCCCGGCCGCCGCCCGCCGCCAGGCCCTGCTCTCCCCGACACGCTGCAGCCCGCCCTCTTCCGCCTCGGTGCGCCGCCAAAGCGCCCCGGCCGCCGCCCAGGCCGCGGAGCGACCGTTCCGGGAGCGTTCCGTTGTGCTTTCCACAACAGCATCGAAATACTCCGAGTGCGGCCGTGGAGAGGACGAGCGCTGGGGCAGACGCCTCACGGAGACACCGATGGAGAGGACGAGCGCTGGGGCAGACGCCTCACGGAGACACCGATGGAGAGGACGAGCGCTGGGGCAGACGCCTCACGGAGACACCGATGGAGAGGACGAGCGCTGGGGCGGACGCCTCACGGAGACACCGATGGAGTGGACGAGCGCTGGGGCGGACGCCTCACGGAGACGTCGCTCGGGCGGGCGCGGAGGCCGCGGTGGCGCGGCCGTGAGGAGCCCCTCGCTCCCGGTGTCTCCCGGCACAGCCGCCAGGCCCATGGCACTGTCTGGGTCCCGGCGGCACTTCTGCAATTTACTGGAGCGATTCCGGTAATTAATAAAAGAAATTTAACACATTATTATGCTCATACGCCGGCTAATGAAGGCAGCCATCTATCACCCTGCCAGTAAAAGCAAGAAGTTTCAGGCATTTTGATGTTAAGTAACGATGTTTTGCATCTACCTAAAATAATTCTGAGTATTCATTTCATGTCGCCAAGAGTTTCCATTTCATAAGCACCACAGCGAGGATTAGCTCAGCACTAGCTGAGCTAATTGCTGATTGCTCTGCAGAGCAATTAAAACTTCACTGGGCACAGTGGAAGGATGCCAAGACTGGGCTTCACCTCTTGAATTACAGGAAAGTTACTGAGCATCCGTTTCTAAGGAGTCTCACTCTGCATCCAAGTAAGACAATAAATGAGGAAGACTACATGTAAACACTGGTAACAATTCTTATAAACAGGAGTGGGGAAAAGCTAACCACTTCTATGCCCTTCAGCTGGTTGCGTTATGAGAAGCAATGTATAACAGAAAGAGAGGAGAAATTAATTAGCTTTCAGTTAACCATACCTGGGAAAAAATATATTTTTTTGAAGGAAAGCAATCTGAAGACAGGAAAAGAGGAATTCTCGGAAAAGTCAGGATTTGCTTCTTAGAACTGAAATAGCTGTAGTTTGAAAGACTCCCATTAGAACGTACACCATCTTTTCTTTAGAAGGAAAAAATCCAATCCATAAAACACTGAAACGAAAAATGGCTGCTAGCTGATGGTTTTAATAAAAGTGAGAAATGAGACTTCTTTCAGAACAGGAGTATTTTTTATTGTCAAGGCCAAGAATTTCAGTGCTGGACTGGAACAGATGATACACATTAATTTTGTAAAACATGATTGTACGAGTGCTTGAAACCCCATCACAATTTTGAAATGAATAAGTAACATACTGGATACCTTCTTTTACAATTTCAAAACAATTAGGTTTTTCACTGCCATGGCCACTTGTAGTCAATAGGTTGTCATGAAAGCTGGTCAGGCTGTTGTGCAAGAAAGAATTTGGCAAACGTTTGTTAGGCACTGCTTTACCTGGCCTGAAAAAATGCAGGGTTTAGTAAGAAGAATGCCAATCTTACCACAGTTGTTTTGATTGAGGATACCCAAATGCTTACAAAGACAAGAAGAAACACAAATCCAGTTTAGAAACGTTTGTAGAAACACTAAAAAGCTTGAGCATCTCACTTTGTAAATCTGTGGAGCCAGGCAAGCATTTTCTAAGAGGAAGACTGAAGGCTAAAACTTCCTGTTGTATGCACTCAGTGTTGAGGACAGACTGTAACTAAAAGCATGCCCACTGCTGTAGGGCAGTGTTCCTTGGTGATTCATTTATGTGTTAACTACCTGCTACAAAAACCCAGTCACACGGGTAAGACCACACAACACATTGTTTACAGGTACACACAAAAATGTAGATTAAGAGCTGAGCCTACAGGGACTGCACAGAGAGACTGAGGTGATAGTCAGCTAAAACCTTCAGTTTAGTCTGGAGCATGCCTTCTATTCTGTAAGAATACCAAGAGGCCACTTTCCTTGATAGCTCTGATGGTAACCCTGAGGGATTCTCCCATCACTTTCCTCCTAATTTCTGCCATGCTCCAAGTTGCTTCAGCTTCCAGCCATTAATTTTTATTTCATTAATCTCAACTTCTCTGAGAAATGAAAACATTACACTAATCGTAGACTAGTAATTTTTCTTCAGCATGTCTGCAGCATTGTTGACAAGACCCTTTTCAGTCCTCTAAGTGTAGGTTAGAGCAAAACCAGCGCACAGATACACACCAGAAGTGCTTTAGCAGCCACAGGAGTGAGCCAGTAATTTACTGTGATGGTTGCAACATGTTGCTGCAGCCTTAGGATGGCCTGTGTACCTTAGGATGGTAGCTTATTTCTGTCATGCCCTACACTAATCCTGTTTGGAAAGGCAGTTAGAAGGGAATATTTCTCTTTCAGCTTCTCTTCCCAACATTTGGAAAATCTATTGGCCACACCTGTGGCATCTTGCTGGGAAACATGAGAATCCACATACAGATGCTGCCGCTTAATCTCCTCATTCCAGGCACAGGTATGGTGTTCCCTTTTCCCAATCCATTTGTTGAAAACTTTGCAGGGAAGAAGCAGGACGATGGTGATCCACAGGCTATGCAGACACTGTCTGAGGTACCAGGAGCCACTTTCTCAAAGACTGAAACTCAGAACACAGTCAAAAGGAGCCTGGAGCTGGGTCTCACTGTCCTACAGAAAGACCTATTAAGGGTGCAGACTGTGAATCTTCCAAAGAAAACATCAGTCAGCTTATTGTTAGTGTTTTATGAATACCAGCTGGTCCTCAAACTTGCATTAATCTTGTTACTGATGCAATGCCCGGAACTCTCACTGACAAAAAAAAATGAGGAACCTGGGTGTACAGTGAGAGGTCATTTATTTAGATTGTGGAGATTTGGACAAGTACTTCTCTTACAAAGAACAATTTAACAAATATTCAGCACAACAAGTATAAAAAATTGGCCCATCTCCTTTAAAAGGAAGAGAGGTTTCTCCTTTGAAATGAATACAAACCAGAACCAGAGAGAGAGGCACTGAAAAGAGACAGAACAAGGCATAGCACTGGCTGTCACCTGTTCTCAGAATGATGAAAATACTGAGGCACCTTCCAGGTAGATGAGACTGAAGACTTTGAAATGAAGAGGTGCCAAATTCCCGTGGCATCTTGTGCTATTTACTTCATCCACTAAAGCTCTTGGAATTCAGTGACCGATAAAATGGGAATGTCAATTTTACAAATACGAAGGTGGGTGCATGGCCATCAGGACTGCAGCGTGAATGATAAGGGCTGAAAAGCCAGAAGGTCTGCAATGGTCAGAGTGAGGTATGTTAATACATTTCCAGCAGTGAAGAGCAGAGGTAGTACTACCATGACCATACTAAACTGGAAACGGCTTTCCTGATGTTGTTCCTTTAAATTAAGGCAGAAGTTTAGAAACTTTCTTTCAAAGAAAAAGCCAAATCACTAACAAAAATCTGCAGTAACTGTAGTCAGAGCACCTTTTTCTAACAGAATGTCTTTATAAGTAATAGAGTAATATGGCTGCACTGGTGTGGGTTTTTTATATTAAAAAAATGTATTTCAGAAGAGACAAATTCCAGTCATAGAAAACTGTACAAAGAAACTATCGATGCTTCTAACAATTTTAGTAAGTAAAAAAAAAAGTTAATATAGTAAATAAAGGTATGAAAAAGGATACAAAGAGAAAATTTATGAAAATACTTGCACATACAAACCTATCCCCGGCACAATATCCCCAAGAAAATATAAAAAAATATATTGAATTTATGCAAATATGCTCTGGAAAGTATGTCTTTTAATATATTTTACCTGGCCTTATAGAGGATACTAACAATTTGTACTTTGAATGAGAATGCATTTTGCTCTACTTACTCTCTGAATGCCAAGTTCACTAACTGCTGCTGTATGGACAAAAAGTCCTGTTACTTGCTGATGAAGAATGAAGCCCTTAAACATATGTGCCCCTAACAGCATAATCCAGAAGGCAGGCAGAGCACACTAACCTACAGCAACACTAATGGAACATTAATATATCTCATCCTGTACCTCTGTCCTTTAAGGCCAAGTACAGACTTGCTGCATCATCTCTGAAAAGGGCAATACAAAAACCAAACCCAAGTCCCCCTCCCCCAGCTGCTTAAATAAGAAGCTATTTTTCCTCTCCTGTTGGGCAAAATTCAAGATAATTTCTGGTATAATGTACAGCATTTGGAAATACAATACAAAAATTCTTATTGAACTACCTTCTGAATTGCCCAAATTATTCAATACAATTAGGCAGTCCATCAAACCCCAGACTGAAAGAATAGCTCAGCTCTTTCTGCTATCATTAAGATGTCACATATAAATAAAATCCAAAATTATTAACAGCGTTTCTGCCAGGCTTTGCAAGTTTGCAAAGGAAGTATTTTCAAATAAAGTCTTCATATTTAAGAGGGCACTAATGAAAGCAGATGTTAGCAGAGGTTTCCTAACTTATCTCATAACTTCAATTACAATTGGATCTGCATACAAAACCCATCAGTAATGTACAACATCCAAATATATGACAGTGATTACATAATCCCCATAAGTGTACTGTTCAAAGAGTAAATAAATAGGTTAAAATATGCATATCGATTTTAAAAACAGAAAATAGTATCCATGAAGTGAAGGCACAGCTAAGTCTCTACATTCCAATTCATGACTTTATCATAGTCCTGAATTCGTTGTTTTATGTGAGAAAGCTTATTCTTCAGATATTCACAACGCTCCTTTTTCTCCAGAAATGAAGGATCCTGCCAAAAATACAAAAATCTTCACATTAATATATTAGGCTTTCAGAATCTTCCAGGAATAGTCTATTATCGATTATGTTCTTGACTAAAAGGACAGTATGTAAATATTCCCAAAAAATCACACTCTTTTACCCTGGCCCTTTCTTATTTCCTGTTTCCCCTTCCTTCATGAAAGGCCAGATGTTCTGCTTTTATATGCTGCAGTTACTTAGTAAACAGAGCTGTTTTGAAACAGAAATCTGCATATTTAAATGACATGCTACTAAATAATTTGGATTTTATACATGTGTGGTATGTGCAATAAATCCTTCCCCCCTCAAAAAATGCAAGGAAGTTTAACTGACATGGACACAAACTCTGAATTCCATGGAGAAAAAAAAGTGGTATTTGTAATGCATAATGTCTTTAATGGAACTGCCTCCATTTAAAAATTACAACGAGAAACTTCTTGGATTAAACTGAAAATTACTTTTTGAGAGTGTCTAAATTTCATTTCTCAAAAAAATACAAAACTTCTTTTCAAGGGTAAGACTATGTTTTCTGTTTTTATCTGTTGGCTGTGTCAGTCAGTGAATGTAACTGAACCAGTCTTCTGAGTGCAGAATGCTAAGAGATGAAGCATATTCTCAGAAGATGAAAACGCTTAACTCTTGGGCTGTGGTTTGGGGCTTTTTCCCACATGTGGCTACTGGAATCATTATTCTCAAAAATGCTTGTTGGCGTGGGTGTATGGGTTGCCTTCTAACCCTGCCAAAGTTTTAAAAGACAAAATACACAAAGCACTACAGATACCCTGAGATACTGAATTCTGCCTAGTGTCAGAAGTATTGGCTATTTACACTCTCTCTGCTAGGCATTAGACTCAATAGCAATGTAAATCTAAAAACACTTACGTTTTTCTTCTTCTTGTATTCTTGCAGAACTTTTGATATCCTTTCCTGTTCCTAATGAGAGACCACAGATTTTTAAACTTTGAGTGTGCTCCATATCTTCATGCAAATTCTACAAAATACTCATCAGAATTCTCATTTGATCAATACCTTGTGGTTGTAACATATTAGATGCAAATTTTGTATTTGAGAAATAATGAAAATACATCAAGTGTGACTCACTAGAACTTAAAGCCAGTAGTATGAAACAAAGAAACAAAAACCCCCAGAAAACCGTGTATACATCTTAACTGGAACTTGGTATCCCTAATTAAGACCCAGAGAAGATGTAACATATGGGGAAACTTCCTCTCACACCAGGTCACAGCCATCATTAGAAGACATTATGCCCGAGATGAAGACAGACAGAAACTGCCTAATGCCACCTAATACAACTATTTTCCATGAGCCCATTTCACAGGTACTTACATATATGCTTTCAGGATGGTGTGGAAGCTGTTTCAGCAATGCATCCAGCTCATTAAACTTTTTTAATACAGCATGAACTTCCATAGACAGTTCTTTATACTCAGCAAACTGGTCATTGAATACCGCTTTGTACCGGTCTCTCATTTCATTTGTTTGAATTACAGGGTATTTCCTGAAAAAAAATTCAAGAATTAATTTTAGATATCCAACTTATTAACACCACCTTGACAGTGCATTTCTGTATTTTTTGCTAATCTCGTAACCTGCTGAAATCTGCATGTCTGTAAAGCATTGAAATCAGAGAATCACAGAATAGTTGAGGTTGTAGGAGACATCCAGACATTATCTGATCTGACGACCTGCACAGTCAGGAATACTTAAACCAGGACTGTGTCCAGACAGCCACACATGGAGACTCACTCTCTCTGGGAACCTATGCAAACCTTCACAGAGAAAAATATTTTCCTAATATTCAAGTGAAAGCTCCCTTATTTTTGTTTGTGCCCCTAGCAAATAGTATACAAATTAATTTATTACATCAGACTTGGAAAGGCCTACCCTTTAAAAGGGGAGCACATTACAAATTTAGCTCTTAGAAAGTATAAGAGCAGTCAAATTTCAGGCCCTAAAAAGGCAATTTCCCATGTATTTTAGTTTTTTCCTTTAATATCTATATGGTGGTCTTCTGTTCCTTTGGCAGTTAATGTACTTGGCTGGATTATGACATTCTGCTTCAACATTTGAGGTTTGTGTGGGTTTGTTTTTGTAACTAAGATTCCTTATTTATAGTTATTGGTCTTATGCCACTGATACCAGCCTCATCCTCTCTACTTTTTAATGTTAATCTAACACACAATTATGAGTTCCTGTGGCACATGCATGGGAGAGAAACCGCAAGTGTATGTAGGGGAAATGCAGAGCGAAAAACACTATTCAAGTATCCTCCACTAAGCTGGTCCATCAAAATCAAGTCACTTACGCTAAATAGTCTGGCATCACTATAGGTTTAGGAATGTGGCCTGCAGGTATATGACCATTAAGTAGCTCTGGCTTTCTTTCCAGTGATTTGAGCTGCCTGTAAGTGACTTCTTCTCTTGGTCTGTCATCACCTTCGTACTGTTTTAGAAAAGAAAGAATTTGTTCTTAATGAAGTCAGTTTTACATAAGTCACAAAATACACAACTTGTTTGAAGACAGAGATACATGTATGGAACAGCAGTAGAAGCAAATCACAGGTCCTTCTTACAGTTCTTATTTAATTAGAAAATCTGTTTAATGAATTACAGTAATGCTTCTCACACAGTATTTTTCTTCAGTTTATCCTAACAGCATTACAGATAAATACTTCTGGAGGTTTGAAAAGATTTGTTTCCATGTCTTAAAAAAGTAGGAAGGAAGTTTCTAGTGGTATTCATTTAATTTGTGAATGAACTGGAATCATTCAGATATCTAGAGTTCCCTTTTCTCCTTGTTTCCCACTGCACAATTCATCCCTTGATCCAGAAATAAAAACATGTGGCATCTTGTGAGAATACAAACAAAAGGATCCTGATCCAGTTCTGAATCAACAGAGAAAAGAGTGGTAGGAAATTCACAGTGTCTAACAGGAGACATTTAAGACTGAAATTAATACACCACAGTTTGTCTTGAAACCCTATAAATTCTTAGCAGTGTGTGCAATGACATTTTGTGTGCTGAAACATGAACATTGCTGATGCTTTAAAACTGGCAGGGGGGTCTTTGAGCAGTCTCAGAGACCAAGGAAGAAGCTCAACTCACAGGGCACCTACACGGTGCTTTGGCTGGCTCTCCTGCAAATTAAACACATAGCCAGGAGAGTCTCAAGCCTATCAGGCATCAGACGACCTGCTGTTTCAGTCATGTCTGCCAAACTCTGTGATAAAAGTCACCTCACAGAAAAGGGTAAAAGCACATAGAGGGGCAGCCATCACATCTGCTATTTTACAATTTTATAGACTTTATAGCCTAGCCTAACTAGGAGTAACTTCTTTATAAGCTTCTTTTGAATCTTCTAGGCAGGAGATTGCTGTCCAAACTAACTTAAAGAACTAAACCGAATCTCTTCTACGTCAAATAAGTAAATAAATAAACCAATTAAAATAGTCACAAGGAAAAGAATAACCATTTAGAATTACCAGTTAACAGAAAAAAAAAATCCTATCTCCTACCTTCTTTTCTGGAAAAGAGGATTGTGTTTTCATCTATTAAAAAAAAAAAAAGGAAAGAACTAAGTTTTATTTTTCGCAAAAGTAGTATGCAAAAGTACTGACTACTAAAATTTAAACATTTTCAAAATCATACTGTACAGAAGATTACATTTGTACTTAGGTATGAAGAAATTTAGCATAAGGAACATTTTCAGCTCTACTAATTTAAAGACTTGTTGTTTAAGGAAAACAACCATCCAAACCCCAGAATAACAAGATTTCCCAGAGCACAGTTGTAAGGAACAGCTCGCAGGAAATACTCCATCCACTTCCCAAGCTCCTTTATTATTTCACATTCCAGCAGGTTAGCTCACTAGCACTCTGAGCCTAATTCATTGCCTAGAACACACAATAGTGCACTAACCAGTAGCTTTGCACAGCACTCTGCAGAGTCTAACCCCTACTATATGTATTCCTTTTAGAAATGCTTAGTAAGTGGACTAAAAGAACGTGGATAGTAACAGGGAAGAATGAACACATGTGTAACTCCGGCAATCACTTCACTCTTGCAGGACTTACATCACTTGGTTAAAATAATGTATTGAAGAACTGTAATTACTTTTCTAAAGGAAAGTCTCAGATGTATGGAGGATGGTGAACTGGAAACCAGTATTAAATGAAAACGCTGCAAATCAGACTGTAGTCACAGAGCAGAGGAAATGCAACTTTAAACTCTTTCTCTTGTTCTGAAATCACTTAAAGGCTAACTCCTCCTTAAGTTAGGCTTACGTACATTTCACATGCATTAATTTTCGTGCTATATTAAGTCTTACTAGTTTTTTAAAGGGTTTTTGGTGGTGTTTTCAAATGAAGGAAGTTTTACACTAATTACTTTGAACTCTCTAGGTAAGAGTGTTAAATCTGTACTGTTACAGTTTATCATTAACCAGGCAAGTACTGGATGCTTCTAGTATTGGGCAAGGCCAGTAGTTGGGCAAAATGTTTGACATGAAAAAGATGTGGCTGACTGAAACTTGAAACCCCGAAATCTAGCCAAGGCTACTAATATTTGCTGATAACTACTGTGAGAAAACCTGAAAAGGCATAAAGAAGTTGCTTGGAGTTTTGTTTGCAAAGTAAAAATAAGTATTTCACATTCTTAGGTTTATTCACACTAGCACTTGATGTGCTGAACGCATGGTTTTCAAATAAATGCTAGGTGGCTTTAAGCCACCTAACCCCGCTGAACAGATGAACATTGTTCATTTCTTCCTTTGTTTGGAAAATACACACTAGGAAGTAGTTCATCAGCTGACTCAGGAAGAGAGCCCAGTATTACAACGAGAACAGTGCCAGGTCCTTACCCAAGGTGAATTATAAACAACAAAAAAAAAAAGGTGTCCAAGACTTTGGATCTGACACCTTAAAAACGCTTTTCATTTCGAAGTTTTTGATACTGTAAGACTGGTTAAAACTCCACCTCAGGGCTATAGACCTGCTGCAGAGAAGACACTTGATTCGACTCAATCTACACCACGGTAAGGTGCTACAGCTGCTCCCCATCATGTGGTACCCGGTAGACAGAAAACGATAACTAATGACTTACCTCCTGCTCCATTAATTCCCTGTGCCTCCTGGCCGCTTCGTGCCTCCATAACTTTAGGGAAACCACCGCACTAATTAGATACATGATCACCGCGACAAACAAGAAGATGATTGCTGCAGTCTGACCTCCCTCCACGCGGCAGAAAGACGCATTTATCGGTGTCTTAAACAACTGGTAATAGCAGAGCCCACCTCGGTTGGTATCGTTTACGTACACGATGGCAGCCGACATGTACAGGAAGAACAAGGCCACATTGATCCCAAACTCGGTCAGAGGCCACCAGTTGGAATCGAGGAGGATGGTTCGGTAGTACATGGACATGCCCAGCACGAGCAGCACTATGGTGACGATCCACGCCATTCCTGCCACCACCAGGATGAAAGGCGTTTTGGGCCCGCCGTAGGAGTATCCCCCAAAGGCGCTGCCCGCCCCGTACCCGTAGGGCTGCGAGTACCCGAACATGTTGTACCACTCGTTGTCCTTGTGCACATAGGCGGTGACACAGGCGAAGACGGCGGCGCCCAGCAGCAGCTCGGCCACGCCGAGGATCCTGAGCAGCCCTGCCCAGGACTTCATGTAGGCGTAGCGCTGGTGGTACTCCTCCACCCGCTCGCTGTACGTCTGCCCGGTGCCGGCGCGGCGTCCCAGCGAGCCCAGGGGGTCTCCGGACGGCAGCATGGCCTCAGTCTCCTTCCGAGAGTTGTAGCTCCCGCCCGACCCCCCGAAAGGGTCCGTGTAGGAGCCAGGCACCGCCTTGGTCCCCGGCTGCAGCGGCGGGGGAGAGGGAGGCGGCGAGCACTCGACCCCGTCCGAGATGTACCTGATGTCGGAGGCTGTGCTATCCCAGCTGGAACCGGGGTGGCGTCTCCCTTTGAAGAAGTTCTTCCACGAGTCCGGAATGAACCGCCGAACCGGCTTGAGCTCCGCCGGCCCGCTGGGGCTGGGGCCGGGGCTGGCCCTGCCGGGGCCGAAGGGAGGCTGCAGGGGCAGCGGGGGCGGCGGCAGCGGGGCGGCGGAGCCGGGGCTGGGCCCGCGGGGCAGCGGGGACCTGCCGGGCCGCCCGCCCTGCGAGCTCCGCGACATGGCCGGCGCTCAGCCCGGCCCCGGGCGCTCCCCGGCCCCGCTCGGCTCACCCGACGGGACGGAACTGCCGTGGAGTCCCAAGCGCGGCCGGCGCCGGAGAAGGACGAGCCGGGCGGAGAGCGCCCACTGGCCCGGCAGCAGCCGCACAACACCTGCAGCCCCCGGCGGCCTCACCTGCGGCGGCCCCACGGCCTTCGCCCGGGGAGGCGGGAGCTTCCGGCCGGCCGGCCGGGAGTGGCGGGACCGCCCCGGCCGGGAGCGGCGGGAGCTTTGCCGAAGTCGCGGTGCGCCAGAGGTGCGGGTGCCGGCGGGAAGCGGGGCGCGGCCGGGGCTCGCAGGAGGGCTGGGCACCGTGACTCACAGCGTGACAGAATGGGTCAGGTTGGAAGGCACCGCAGAGAGCCATGTGTTCCAACCTCCCTACTCAAGCAGGGTCATCCTAGAGCACATCGCACAGCATTGCATCCACACAGTTCTTGAATATGGCCAATGAGGGAGACTCCACAATCTGTTCCAATGCGTGGTCACTCACACAGATAAAAGGTATTCTTCATATTCAGGTGGAACTTACGTTTCATCAGTTTCTGCCCTTTGCCTCTTGTCCTGTTGCTTGGCACCACCTAGGAAAAGCCTGGCTCCATCCTCTTGACACCCTCCCTTTAGGTACCTACAGACTTTGATAAGGGCCCCTCTCAGTCATCTGTTCTCGAGGATGAACAGGTCCAGCTTCCTCAGCCTTTCCTGGTAAGAGAGATGCTTCAGTCCCCCTAAGCATCCTTGCCCTCCAGTGCAACCCCTTCAGGAGCTTCATGTCTCACTTGTACTGGGGACCCCAGAACAGGTGTGACCCTACCAGGGCTGTGCAGAGCGGCAGGATCACCCCCTCGACCTGCGGGGAATGCTCTTCCTAATGCACTGCAGAATCCCGTTGACCACCTCAGCCACAGGGCCACTGCTGGCTCATGGACAGCTTGTTGTCCAGCAGAACCCCCAGGTTCTTCTCCACAGAGCTGCGCTTCTGTCCCAGCCTGTGCTGGTGCTTGGGCAGTGTTTGACTCAGAGCCAGCCAGGGACCGGGAAACCCAAAGCACTGAACAGTCTGTTTGAACAAACCAGCACTGCTGTTCTCCCATCATTTGTCAGGTTCAGGAGCTGAAGGGAAAATCTAGTGTGATGCACCAATGTCTTCTGCAAACGGCTTTTTACATTGACCACAAAATCTGCAGCTGAGTACAAAATAGCATTAATGCACACAGTTTAATTTACACTGTCAGTATGGGCTATCACTCTGTTTACAATATGCTTCAGTCTCTTCTTTTACAAGGCTTAAAATTCCAAACAGTGATTGTTTTTAAGGTTTAAATTTTAACAAAACCTTCAAATGCTCACAACTTATCAATTGTGGACTCTGGAAACAAACTGTACAAATTCAAAGTAAATAAAAATGTGTTAAAAATAAAGAGTGATTCCTTAATTTAATAAAAAAGAAGGTGTTCTTAAAAAATAAGTTCTAAGCTTACCACCCAAAATACCCTTACAGTAATGTCTTCCTAATATCATGTATAAAAGAAATCAGACCTAACAAAAATAATCACAAATACCATATTGGGTAGATCACAATGCACTTAGAATTAAAGACAGTGGGAAATAATTAATTAATATATTTAGTTGAGTGGTCCTGTTTATGTTTGCATTATTTTGGATATTGAAGTTTATATATATTTGAAGTGTTTATCACATTTTCATAACATATTTACAGATTGCCTCCAAATAATAACAATAAACCCATACAGTCCATAAGTTATGTATTTATCACACAGTTATCATTACATACCTTGAAAAATTAATTAATCCAGATGGGAAACCCTTAGTTAAGACATAAAGCCTTTTATTAGGAGTAATTAACATAGCTTAGTGACCCAGATGTCTAAACAGTGTTTTTTGGATTACATACCATACACAGTAATCACCTGGTACTTGTCTCATTGTACACATTTTTAAGACATAGTGCAAACTTTGGCTTTGTTTATTATCGCAGGGAAAAGCTTTTAAAGCCTTTTAAAGGATCAGTAAGCAATGAGGATCTAGTTAATAGAGTCTATGGGATTTCCAAAAGGCTTCTCACCAAGTCTCCTAAAGCACACTTCTTTTGAAAGAAACCTTAAACCTTAAAAGAAGGCTTAAGCATAAAATAAGAACTTTACTGTTAAATTTGATAAATAATTAACAGATGGGAAGGAAATGGGAGAAGGGAGTATGAGTTAATGGTTAACTCCTGCAATGGAGGAAAACTGCCACTGCAATTCTGCAGAGGTCAGTGCTGGGACCTGGGCTATCCAGTACATTCCTAAATGTAACCCCGTGAAAAAAATGGAACCCTGTGAAGACTGAGATGAGCAACTTTGCTCCTGATGCCAAGTTAGACAGGCCAGTAAGGATGTGGTCTGCCAGAAAAATTGTTCCAGGACTCTATGAGACTGAATGGCAAATAACATCACAAATTCAACATACACAACTACCTGAAATACATGCAGTAAAAAAAGACATGAAGGATTAAAAATACTGTAATATGAGGATCCTGACTTATGTATTTATAAAGCATGATATATGCTTCCCTTCTGACGGGACAGATACTTATTTAGTTGTATAAAGTTACTTAAACTTTAAAGATATTCTTAGTGTTGTTTCAAATTGTGCGAGTTGACACAGGCAGACAGCCAGAACAACTACAAACTTGCAGTCAGAACAAAAACAATAAATTTATTTGCATTTACCTTGCTAAGGAGGGGATCCCCAAAGCAGCACCGGGCAGAGGCACACAAGTGGAGATGGTTTGTGCTAGAGGATCACTGGACTGTGGTTCTCAGGGGCTGATCAAGAGTTATTTCCAACTGCAAGGTCACTTGAGTGATTTACAATCCTTCTCGACAGTCTTCCAAGCTTTAACCCGTTCCTCCCAACACAAACCTAAAAGGAGAGCTTCAATTTTGGTATGTGGCTGTGTGTCTAGGAGCACATTTATTTACCCACCATATCTATACACCATATGTGGGGTTTTAGTTGAGCAAAAGGAGAGGTAGCATTGACTTTTGGATTATAAAAAAATGTATCACTATGCCTACTGATAAAAGAACCAAAACCAAAAAAAAAAAAAAAAAAAAAAAAAAAAAAAAAAAAAAAAAAAAAAAAAAAAATCAACGAACAAGCAACTACCTCACAACTAAGTGCAAAAGTTACACTCAGTGGGTCTGCTGACATAGCATCATAGCATTTCAAGGCAATAGCTCCATCTAAATATGCTTTGGTTGTAAAGAGCAGCTTGAAAAGAGATTTTGGAGCAAGACAATTCTCTTGATACTGTAAGGGAGGAAGACAACACCAAAACAGGAGTGAAAAACCTGCTATGACACAATTAATGTATATATTCTGTGCAAGGAAAAAAAGCAAGATGGCTTTAATGATAACTACACATAAGCTGCTGAAGAATGAATCTAGAAAATATATAAACAGTTGGAGTTAATATATACAGATCATAAATATGGTGAATTCCCCAAATTCTGCCTTCACTGGATATTAAAATTACCATTTTTGTTTTTCAATCATAAATTTCACCATCAGTGCAGACCAACATACTATTTTTTGCTACACTCTACAGAAGTATTGATTCAAATGTAAAAAACTGCCAAACACTTTGGTGTCTCATGAACAAGCTATTTTTGATAAGCACTTACAAACTGTCACATTTATATGACAGTTTATTGTGGTTGAAACTGCACAATCTTAAACTAAACATTAGGAATATTTTGTGGTATTTCTACATTACTTTTTTTTCCACGAACAAGAAATTATGATTCTCCCAGAAATACAGAGAGAGACACAAACTTGGACACAAAGAACAGAATTTGTCAGAGGCCCCCAGTTTATTTTTCCATTTAAGAAAAAATACAAATGTACCTCTTCAAGCAAATACTTTCATGAAACTAGCTTTTAGTAAAATATTTGACAAGTTTAACATTGAATGGAAATCTTATCTGCACTACTAACTTATCTAACAGATTTATGTGTAATATCTCCCTCAAAGCATCAAGCACTTACCTTTTTACTGATAAGGAACCTCTGGGGCTCAGGTAAACTCCAGAACCCCATACTTTTGACGTAGTTTAACAGTCATTAAGAATTCACTGTCGCCTGTACTAATCTAGACATATGAAGCAATACAGCTTGTAAGAAAACAATTGCCTTTTACCCCTCATGCAGTTAGAGAAGAATCTAGAAGTTCAATATCAGAGTATAAAAAAATGCATATGTGAATAAGAAATTACATTCACATTTCTAGGTATCATTCCTACAAAGGACAACAGCAGTACTTAAGTATTCATTGTCTCTCTGACATCATCTATATCAGAGAAAAGTCTGTACAGCTGTGGTGAAAGTATAGGTTGAACATTTTTGCAGACATATGTAATTTTTTACAGTATCTTATTAAAAAACATATAAAGGAACAATACAGAAATAAACAAATTAGAAAAAAATAGTTCAGGTTTTAAAAGGAAAAACATCCTATAAAATGTCAGGTATATTTAGATGGTTAGGGAGCTGGCATTCATGACCTGAGAAGTGGTGTTAAGGGGCTGCAGGACTGTTTTGTAATCTTTGAGAAATACAAAACATAACCACACCACTGTGTATAATTCTGTACAAAAAAGAAATCTTGCATTTACACAAGGCAACGAATGTGATGGCTACTTACCTGGCTTGCTGTGTGTGACAGCACATGAATCTACTGCAATTAGAGTTATCCGGTTTTATTACATACATGTAGTAGATCTTTACTGAAGCATGTGCTATTTGGCTAATAGATGTAGACAGCTGCAATCTGAGTTACCACAAACTTCTATTACTGTTTTTATACTGTTATTATGTCCAAGCATGAATTAGAGGTGAACCTAAGCCTCACTTTAGCAAACCTAGCTATTAGAAGCTGACATTTTTTTCTCATTGAGAATGAAGAATGAATCAAAGCCTTCTAACTTTTGCAGTAAATAATTACCCCCGAACATGGAAAACACAGATGAAAGCATTTTTGCCACCTTGTATCTCCTACTCTTCTGAAATATCAAATATGCTTTCCTTGTTCCAGATACTGCTGTCACTTCATGTTTGAGAGGTGACGTCCCTTTTCTCGTTGACCAAAAGTGATTTTCCAATGAGAAAGCAATGCAATAATTTAATCAGAATAAAGAACATGATTTAATTTTTAAAAAACTCTCTACTTATTACATTGCTACTGATAATGTTATAAATTGGGAAAAAAAATAAATATAATTAACAGACAAGGTTTTATAAACAGAAGCACTAAAAGAAAATTTGTTTATTAAGAAGGTAACCCAGTCACTAAACTAGCCAGCTGTATTCCACTTTTGTGCCTTCAGCCAAATACAGGGTGTGGAGTATTTTTTGAAGAATGAATAACTGATCTAAGAGAGAACCTGGCATTCTTGGTTACTCATTCTAGCTCTGATGAGTTTACAGCTTGCCTTTCTTTTAAATTTCTTCTTTATCAATAAAGCGGAAATGCAAATATACATAAATCATCTTTGTGTTGCATTCTGTTCAATTATTAATTTCTCATCTATTTGCATGACCAGTATAATGTTCTCACTGAAATATAAGAAGGCAAAGAAAACCTTTCATTTAGGTTATTCTTCTAAGAACCCTTCTTACAATGATATGAACTACAAGGAATAAACCCTTACTTTAACTTAATACTCAAATTTTAAACCCACAGCTGCATTTAGTGGCAGGTGAAATCTCTTTATTGAACTAAGGGAACTTAACCTTTACATATTTATCTGCCTCTTTTCCTGTGATTACCATGGATCCATTTTATCCATTAATACTTCCAAAGTGAATGTATCACTTGTGCTACACATACAGAAATGCAGAACAAAAATTACCTGTGTAAAAAATAATACTATATTCTGACAGCACTCAGGAGATCAGCATCAAGGTGATGTCTGCCCAAAATATCACTGAGTACAGATCTGCTATCTAAGTGAAACACCTGAACAACTCAGCAGTTTTTATTTGACACGATCATCCCTTCTCATTAGTCTCCATTGCTCTTTAAGCAAGCCACAGTGAACTTCTCTTGGATATTACAGTAGCCATCCATTTACCCATGTAATGGCATGAACTCCAAAATGCCAAAATGTTTTTACTGAGAGGTATTTGTCATCTTTTACTAATGCACACAAAACAATACAAACTTAGAATTACCACCAGAATGAATTTATTTTCATGTTTACAAGTTAAACCTAGAAACACAACTCTCTCCCCTCTGACATACAGCTAATGCATCCCAAATATAATCCCGGCTCTTCAATTTACCAGCAGCTGTAGACACTTCAAAGCAAAATAAGTAATTCCAGAAGTGCCATACACAAAGTCAGTGGGCTATTCCATAAATGCTGCAAATGTGGAGGTAACAACTTAGATAAGTATACTGAACATAACAGTGAAAATATCTCCCCTAAATAAAGATTACATCATAACTTTGGTCTGTAAAAACATACTGATAACAAAATTATTGAGAACACAGAGCATTGAATTAAATTACATCAACATTTACATAACAGATATCTAATACTGGATTGGTGCTAACTAATTCTGGAGTTTTACATAACAGATATAACTCTTTTACACATTCATTGTCAAAAAGTATTATTCCCGCTCCAGACCAATACATCAAAAATGTTTTGAACAGCTCTCTTCACTGAGCTTCAACAGGGAACAGAATACTTTTATATCAGAACTGGTCAAAGTGTCATTTAACTTTCACCAAAATCATATGCCTTTATCTGTCATAGAAGAAAACAGGAAATTGTTTGTTGCATCACCTGAAAAATCTTTCAAATCGCACCCAGAGAGCGTCCTGCATGAACATAATTCTATTCTTTATTCTACAAGGAATAGTTTGCAACAACCAAAGTAACGGGAAAAGGTAGGAAAGGACTCTTCTTATCCTCCTTGAAGATAGGAGTGACATTTGCTTTCTCCAGTTTTTGGGCAGACTGCATAGTTGCTGCGATTGGTCAAAGATTGCTGAGAGGGACCTCACAGTAATAGCTGCCCACTCCCTCAACACCCAGCGTTTGACAGGTGCATCCCATCGGGGTCCATGGACTTCATTATTTCCAGGTTGCGTAAGTATTCCCTGACCTGATCCTGTTGCACCAATGCCAAATCCCTTCTAATCTCAGTCAGAGATTCTGGCTGTTTCAGTCATAGGAGTGCTACATTCAGAGAAGTAACCAGATCAGGATTGTGTAGTAAAGAAAAAGGCAAAAAGAGACAAAGAAGCAGAGACAGTAAATCCTGGAGAGTTTCTGATTTTTGTAAGATTGTTGAAGGTGACAGTCCTTCTGCAGAGGAGGGTTCAGGCTACTACTCACAGTTTATGGCAATCTATTGTACAGAATAAAATCTTTACTGAATGGAGAGGTCTGTAGAGCCAGAGGGGACACCACTGCAGATGCTACTGCTTTGACAAAAGAAGCAGATCAAGAAACTGATAAAGTTACAGATCACTGGACCACTGGAGAAAAGAGCAGGATGAAAAGTGAAAAATTTGCTGGATAAAGGAAATATAACACAGTTGAGGAGCTCACAAGTTGAGTGAGAGAAAATCAAAACTATCATAATTCAGCGACTGCTACACAGGCGAATACAGCCTTTCAGGGTATCTAGCATGCAGTGAGACAAAGTGTCAGAAAAAGAAAAAAAAGGATGAGAAGTCCAAGTGTTGACACAGTCTGTGAAGGAAAAGCGATGGACACAACGAGGCCTCCTAATAAGAAAAAGCAAAAGAAGAAACACTGGAAACCTTAGCAATCTACAGTTTCTTCATGAGGGGAAGTGGAGGGACAGGCACTGACCTCTTCTCTCTGGTGACCAGTGACAGAACCAAGGAAATGGCCTGACGTTGTATCAGGACAGGTTCATGTTGGATATCAGGGGAAGTTTCTACACCCAGAGTGTGGTTGGGCACTGGAATAGGCTTTTCAGGGGAGTGGTTAAGGCACCAGACCTGTCTGAGTTCAAGAAGTGGTTGGACAATGCTCTCAGTAGCTGACAGGCAGGTTTGGAGGCTCTGCTGGAGAATATTTTGTTATTGCATGGCAGTACACAGGAGGGAGGGAGGGAGGGAGGCAGGGAGAATCACTCCATCAGCCAGACACTTCCTGACTTTGAGGATCAGCCAAGGGATCAGCTAAGGAGTGTCTTCTGGAAGCCCATTTCTTCATGCAAGTGTAGCTTTACAAGCAGCATCAAGGCCACTGTTTTCTTTTGCCAGAGCCAATCTGCTGAGTGCTGTGATCAGCCACAGAACTCTGGTTATCCCTACAAAGTGGTGTTTGGATTCCTAGAATCCAAACTCTGGAGCCCCAGTGCCCTGTACCCTGGCAGGGACACCACCCTTCCAGTCACAGGGCCTGTCATGACTGAAAGGCAGGAGCCTGTTTCCCCGGAAACCCCTCTGACCAAGGGACCACAGCATCCTTCCTGGCCACAGAGAAAGGCATTGCATGGAGCAGCATGTTCATTCCATCTGTGCATGGGCACCATCAGCCTTTATTTGAAACATTCTCCTACTTAAATGCACTGCTCCCTTTTCATTCAGAGCCTCTTCCACTGTCATAGCTGTGGCAGGATTTCCTGCAGGAGGAGGTACCACCAACAGGGCCCTGGAGCTCCATGGATCTTGGGCCTGTGGAGGGTCATGGGATCGGGGATCGGCCCCACACGAAGGGAGACAAAGCAGCACCCAGTGACTGTGTCAGGGAAATAACAATTTATTTCCAGTCTTTTGAATAAAGATTTGATGGAGCCTTGATTGTGCTGCCTCTTGCAGGGCTTGGAGAGTTCCGGGGGCTGGGGGCCCTCCTCTTCCGGGGGTGCTGGGACCCCCGACGTGAGCAGTTTCTGCCTTGGATGGAAGCAGAGGGTTTGCATTTGCTGCCCTGGGCAGAACTTGCCTGTTCCACCTCTCTCAGCTCCTCCTGGGCCTGCATCTGCTCTGCAGAGAAGGACACAGATGAGGAGCAGTCAGTATCCCTGCAGAAAGCAGCTTGTGGGGTGCTGGCTTGGTCCTCCATGTCAGAGCCTTCAGGGCTGCTAGTAGGGGAGGCAGGATTTTGTCTCCAGGAGCAAGAGGAGCTGGCTGCGGGGTTGTGGTTATTCTCCCCAGCAGTGTGGGATTGCAGTAGCCTCTGGGCCTCCGTGCTGCATTCATGCACAATGACATTAATAAGGCCATAGACCAGTGGGGCTGTATATCCCTCAAGGTCAGGCTGCAGCATCTGGAACAACAACTTCCCATCCAGACCACAGAGGCATAGGGCCTGCAGGATGTGTCCCTCTGCATACTTTGCCAGCCACCACTGGGACCCATATATTGCTTCCAGTCTTTGACACAACCAGGGCAGCATGGGGTCTAGGAGATGCTTTTGACCTCGGAAAAGTTCTGCCCACACCTCGGGCAGGAGGCTCCCCACAGCCTCTGGCCTCATAGCCCCCTGCTCAGCTGGGGACAGTGTCCCCTGTGGAGAAGATGGCAGGGATGGCATGGGGCAATGGGGGCTGTTTTCAGCCAAGTGACTGGGAGCTATTCCTGCCTGGCTGCAGGTCTCTGGCAGCTCTCCAGAGGGTGTGACAAGACATTGTAGATAGTCGTCTTCTTCACGCACAGAAAACTTGACAATCAAAATCGTTCTGCTGCAGACGGGGCATACTGGTTTCCTGTCTGTCCAATGCATGATGCATCCCAGGCAGAACTGGTGGCCACATGGCATCGCAAAAGCAGCATCCTCATGAGCATCACAGCAGATGGGGCAGCTCCACTCTCTTTCTGTGGGCCTATCTGTACTCCATGGAGAGTCCTGGGGGCTGGGGGCCCTCCTTTCTGTGGCGTGCTGGGGCTCCCTGTGCAAGTGTTCCCAGCCCTGACAAGGCACAGTGGGACTGCGGCTGCTGCCCTGGGCAGAGGAACTTGCCACCACCACCTCCTCCTGCTCTTTCTGGGGCTGCACCTGCTCTCTACCAATCGGCACAGCTGGCTGGAACACATGGAGGGCACAGAGGGCAGCTTCTGATGTGCTGGGTCGGTCCTCCATGTCAGAGCCTGCAGGGCTGCTGGCAGGGCTTGCATGCCAGGTGGGAGTCCCTCCCTGGGAGCCGATGGAGCTGGTGAAGTGGGCAGTGGCCTCAGGGCTGTTGTCCTCCTTCCCAGCAGCGTGGCAGTGCAGCAGCCTCTGGGCCTCCTCACTGCATTGGCTCACAATGAAAGTGACAGTGCCATCAACCAGCTGTTTCGTATGTTCCTCCAGGAGAGGCTGCAACATCTGGACCATGACCTCCCCATCTGGACCACAGAGGCACAGGGCATACAAGATGCTGGTCTCTGCTCTCACTGTTAGCCACCACCGGGACCCATATATTGCCTCCAGCCTCCGGTGCAGCCAGGGCAGCATGGGGTCAAGAATATGTTCTTCTCTTTGGAAAAGTTCTGCCCAGACCTTGGGCAGGAGGCTACCCACGGCCTCTGTCCCTGCAGGCCCCTGCTCAGGTGGGGAGGGTGTCCTTTGCAGAGGAACTGCTCCAGGTCGCTGGTAGCTGTTTCCATCAAGGAGGCCAAGAGATCTTTCTGCCTGGCTGCTGGTCTCTGGTGATTCTCCCTGGGGTGTGATGACACATTCTAGATATTTTTGTTCCTGCAGAGAAAACCTGACAGACTCTATCAATCTTCTGCAGAGTGGGCACTCTGGTTTCTTCTCTGCCCAACGCAGGATGCAGCCCATGCAGAACTCATGGCCACAGGGTATCACATAAGCAACACCCTCTTGCTCATCATGGCAAATGGGGCAGCTCCACTCTGTCCTCATGGCTCTGTCTGTTCTCCATGGCAATTCAGGGAGTCCTGAGAAGCTGCTCCCCATCACTGGCACTACCAAAGAATCTCACATACTACAACAAAATGGAGAAACTTCTGTCCCTTGCTGTCCTTGTGCTCAAGCCTCCAGATCTTGTGGACACACATGGCAGGAAATCAGATCTAAGCTAGCCTGAGTCAGGTTCTCTCTGTGCCTGAATGAAAGCCCCAAGGAATGTGAGGTTGCAGTGTAACCCTAGAGATATTGCAGTTCACTGCCAGGTGACTGAATGTGTGACATCACAATGGGATGTCCCAGCCCATTGGGGTGGGGCACCTGGACCAACACAGCATGCTGGAGGCCACCTTCTGTGTGGGTCCTGGCTGGCACCCAAGCACACTCCAAAACCCAGTGATATCAACCTTTGTTACACTCATTTTTACATTAATGCCCAGGTCTTTTATCCTGACCCTGATTAAATGAAGTCTAATTCATCTTCAGGTTGCACACTTCTTCTGGCTCCATATGAGCAAACAAACAAACAAAACTGCTTAAAAATGTATGGCATTCCCTTCAGAAGGGGATCCTTTAGATATATTTTCCCATTGATGGGTGATCCTGATAACAGTAGAGTCTGTGCTTGCAAGTACTTAGACATCTAATTAATCCATTTAAAATAATAAGCTTTTTTTTTAAAATGAAATCTTTGCACAGTGGTAGGGGAATTCAGTGAAGTACCACAAATCTGTTTGGGGAGTTTGTCAAGCAATGGCCAACTATGTTTTCAAACTGGATTCAAAATGCTTTTCGTGTTCCCCAGAGGAAACTTCTACAACAAATTTGCCATCACTCTCTTCTTTTTGAAAGCAAGCTAATCAAGGGCTTATCCACAGTGCACCCTGTGGGAGAACACTGTCAAAAAGGATGCCTGGACCTGTCAGGGCTGAGGAAAAACAGGTGATGGCTTTGGGATGGATACCCAAAGCTGCTGACACCATCCCCCACTGCACCATCCAGCACCAGGAGAAGCCTTCCTTAATTTTTTCAGTATTTTATCCAATTACTCTTTTTTTTTCTTTTTGATACTTTCATCTGCTGGATATAGTCCTCTCATTCCTTTGATGTTTCTACCTCTTCCTTTCTTTGAATCTTCCCCTCCCTGATTGTCAGCTAAGCTATTTACAGATGGCATAAGGTCCTTTTTTCACTCACCTGGCACCTGACATGCTGACACCACAATAATTCTCATTATTTTGGCTCTAATTGCCTTCTCATTGGGGCACTGTCACAGCTGGCAAAGTTTCAGTCTTTCACATGTGGTTTTTGGGCAGCAGGTGGATTAGGGCAAACAAAGTGACTTCCTAAGGCCTGCAGAGCAATGCACTGCAGCTAGACCTGTTCTCTTTCAAGCAACGCTTCTTTGAAAGGACTTCAGAATTCCCAAAATGGAAATGAAGCACTGTTGACTGTGAAAGGATTTGAAAGGAGATAGGAAACTCAGCTTGCAAAATGAGACACAAGAACCTTTCTCCCCACCAGAATTTTGGCATCATGATAGCAGTGCTCCACACTGGCCATCTGTCCCCAGGATATCCCCCATTTGCTCGCCCCTCCTGCTGGCAATGGACTCACTTTGGCTGTCATGTGGGGCAGAGAAGGGAACAGGCACCCAGAGAGGGATCCACTAACTGCATTTCAGAAAATGACAGCAGAGCAACTTTTCTCAGTGAAGTCATTGGAAATGACTTAATAGTCTTAATAGTCTGGATTGCCTCAGGGGTGGGGGCCAAAGATATAACGAAACTCAAGAGGTCCCAACCTCCTCAGCATATAATTTCAGTCAGTGTTCTGGGTTCAGACCAAATACCTTTCTGACTTTACCTAACCCTTCAGAGGTTCTCAAATCCAAAATCTTTCTTCTTGTCTTTTGTCAGCTTAACCACTAATGCCTTCTTTGTCTACAAGCTGGAGAGAGCTTTCCAGCTGCCACCTTTGCTCCTCTGTCGGCCCCTTTTTTTTTTTTTCCAGGGGCCACCAACAGTTCCACATGCCCTTCTTCTGCACAAGCATGCTCTACACATCACCTACTGTTACTACATGTACTTGCATCAGTGTAGTAATTTTATGCTTTGCTTTGAGGAGATGGGAAGATGTATAAAAATTTGCCCAAGGTAAAGTTAGGGAGGAATCTTCTCCACTCACTGTGGCAACCAGAGAGAAAATACAAAAATTTTAAAATATTGCTTGCAACAAACTTACATTAAAAATATGAATATAAATGTCTTAAAGCTTGTCAAGTTAAAAGTATGTAAACACATGATGCACTGAAGAATAGCAATTCTTCAGTCCTATCAGCACTTCATCTTTCCATGAAACACCTCTAGAAGGAGAAAATTCAGTCCCACTTGGACCTACTTCATAAGGAGGAACTATCCACTTGGTATTCTTTTGTGTTTTCTGCCATAGAAAGTTTTGGTGATCCTTTAATCGAATCAACAATAAAAGTCTGTAAAAAGAAATTTAGAAGACATCAAGAAAGCGATAATTACTAATAAAACTTATTTGGCAAATGCTATCTTATTTAAATTATCCAGTACCTTAACAATACTGATGAGGATTCTTAGCACCATGTAGGCAAACTAAGTTAGAGTAACCAGTCATCCTTCTGAGATCTTTTCAGTTTTAGGTAACACCTTTTTTAAATCAGATCTACACATTCTATTTTACAAATTTGGACTGAAGTCCATAAACCAAAATTTCTTTTCCAAGGGTCAGGTAGTATTTGTTCCATGTGTGTGATGTTAGAGTGGTCCTTAGGAAAAAGGATATTGCTGGCTTTTCTTTCTTGTTCTCTTACCCCTCTGGCACTTGAAGCCATACTTTCTGTTACAGTCATTAGATACAAGGTCCTGCTAGGATGGTTGACTAATTCAGGAACAAACAGCCATGCTGCCATGCTGGGGACATTGCTCTGGAAATGCGCAGAAAGATAATCCATGCAATGTTTTTCATTTTAGAGTTTCTTGTTCCACTTTTTCTGCAGTGGAGTTACATTTACTGTAGTGTCCAATACAATTCCATGTGTCCAGAGCTGACTTTAATTGCATAATTTAGAAGTCTTCAGTTGTAGTTCACACAGCCATGAGATCAAAAGTCCTTTCCACTTCTGGTTAAGTGGGTTTTTATTCCACACGTGGACATACACCTAGTCTCCTGACTGGTGAGGGTATACTTGAACATTCATGGTTATTAGCGAGACCAAAACAACAAACTTGCATTATGATAAAAGCATCTTCTCGTAAAGGTTACAGATTCTCTAGCAGCAGCAGTTTGGCCTCCAGCCTCTGGTGTCAGACAGGGCTCAATACCCACTGCCGCCAGAAGGAGGCACTGCAGGAGCAGTTTGCAAAGCTTCACTAGGAATACCGGGAAATTGAATATCCATTTATTTCCCATCTTATTTCCAGAGAGCCTCGTAGGATATTTTAATTCACCACCCTCTCCCAACGCACTTTTTGGAGGTGGTGCCGAGATTTTGTTTCCTCAGTCTTGATCCTTAAATTTTGAAATAAAGAACAATAACACAGAAGAAGGTCAATGAAGCATCAGCTGTTTCTCATGCATTGCTTGGAAGCCAGCTGCCTCCCAAACTCTCCCAGTAATTTTAGCACATTTTGGAGTGGCGATAGATAGGGAGTCTCCTCCTTCCAAGGGGTCCAAACTTTTCACACAACAGGTTGTGCCGTAGACAAAAACTAGAGCTTTTCGCCATGTGTTTTCACCTCAAAAAGCTTTATTTCATTCCCCCCTCCTCCTTAGCGAAATTCTCAAAACATTCTCAATTTCGCTTCCTTTGGGATTATTGCTAGTTTTCCTGCGTAATTCAACCAATGTTGTTCCAGAGTGAGGTATCAGTACTGCGGACTCTAGCCTCCGGATAAGCGGATTTTTTCTTTACCAGTGGGTAGGGCTTGGGATGAGGAGTAGGGAAGAGGTTTGGCTTTGCTGAGTCAAACCTCTCCTCCAGGGAGTGGAGGAAGGTGACTTCATCTTCGGGGACTCCCACCTCATTATGTTTTAGGGGCGGGCGGAGTTTAGTGTAGGGGAGGGGTTTGACTTTGCCGCATTAAACTCCTCCCATGGGCTGTGTGGGTGGCGGTGCTGTCAGAATGGGCTATCGCTTCCTCGAGTTTGGAAAACGCTGATTCCAGGCCTTCCCCAGCAGTGTTAAATTGCAACTCTGAAGCTCTTCGGCTCTGGACAACCAGAGTGTTTAACTGGTTTCTCAGGTTTTGGGCTAGCTTCCTCCTGACATTCAGTTCTTGCTCTGGCCTGAGGCCGGCTATTGTTTCAGCCTCTGAGGCAATTTGCAGCTGAAATCAGCTCCTTCTCTTGCTGCTCAGCAACATTTATCTCTCTGAGTCCGGTCTCCACCCATATGGATACTAGGCGTATTCCTTCACTAGAGTTTTTCATTTTTTTACCAAAGTTCGTGTTTTCTTCGCAAGTAACTGCAGATGGTGCTAGTTTTTCTCTGTCCCCAGTCTCTTTAGGCCTGGACAAGCTTTATAAGCTTTTAGCAAGTCTGTCAGTGGAGAGCAGTTCAGATCAGTTTCTACGTGGGATTCCATTACTTTTTTTCTGGAAAATACCAGCTTTGACTGAAAATGTATTTTTCCTTCATTATGCGAGCAGTCACTGCTGTATAAAATACCCATGTCACCTCAAGAGCACCCTGCTTGCTGCACCAATTAAAATGTAAGGCCCCAAAAATCTCGCTCAATGAAGTACTTAAAAAGACTTAAACTTGCTCATGTACTCTAACTTAGACAAGCAGGAGAAATACTGACAAGATATTCTCAAGACGTCGAAACAACAAAAAAACCTTCACTGGCAGCTTCAGAAAATTAGAGAAATTTAGCAAAAAGTTTAGAGCAGCATCCAATCAACATTAAACATTCCATAAAGCATTAACTTAGACCATTTAACTTAACAAACTCCAAACCTGTTAGATTTTAAGTTGCTCAAAAATCTGAGAGGAGGGAATTAGAATAATAAAGAGACAATGACACCAAAGATATAGAAAAGAACGAACATAACATCCACTCCTGGTTCCCGTGGTGTTCAGCTGATAGAAATTCCAAGAGAAGGGAGGGTCAAAAGAATGTGGTTGCCCTGTATCCTGAGTTAAATACCCTTTGGCTTTCCTGGGGCCTTCCCCCATGTGGGGCTCCCAGTCACCTGGCCACTTAGGAGCTGGGTTAGGGGTTCCAGATGGAGGTGTGGAGCCTTGCCCTCAGTGTGCCAGGGTTCAGCGGCCACTGCTGGGCTAGGATACAGGCCTGGGGGTGTGGGGTGTGCAGAGCAGGGCATCGCCTCACCAGAGCAAAGCCTGATCTGCTCCTTCCTCCACATACAAGCACCTGAAATGTTTTGATTGCACTAGCAATTCTTCCAGTCCCTCACAACAAAGTTTCCAGGTTCCTGTGCTTCTTGGCTGTCAAGACTCCAAAGATTTGTGACCGAATATTAAGAAACCTGCACTTTTATACCTTCCAAAAGAGGCATCATGAGGGTTGCTTTTTCTTTCTAATGCCTTTCCTCCTTTACATGTCCTCTTCTTGAGACAGTCTCAGTAAAGCCTGTGATCTCTCCCCTTCCCCATGACAATGGAGGGGAACAACGGAAAGAGCAACCTATGATAGGCTAAAAATGTTAGCATTACAATTTAATAATAAAAAAAAAAAAAAGCAGTACACAACAACAAAAATAAAATGGTACAAAAGAGGTAATGGCTTAACCAACAAAGCTGAAGTGTCACATGGGGTCCCTAGAACAAAGACAAGATGGCAGGGGCTTACACAGTGGTTCTGATGGTAGATGGGGGCTGCTGGCACTGCCTGGAGCAGCTCTGGACCTGTGGTGGCAGTTTCCTGCTACTCTCTGTGGCAGAGATGGTGGTGGTGGCAATGACTGTGGCTGTCTCTCTCCCTGCAGAGCTCTGTTTGGTACTGCTGCTACCATCGGTCCGCCACACTGGGCATGTGTGCAGGGATTGGTTCTGACACTTCACTGCCTCTTCCTACCACCCTGCTGGACTCCTTTTAGCTTGGCTGGACTCAGTTGGAATCAGTGTCACTGCTCCGGGCTGCCTTGTTCTGCTGAAGTGGAGAAACCCCCACATGCCACCCTGGCCCTGGTGGTTTCAGCTGTGTCTCAGAGCTATCACTTCTACGCCACCATCCTCATCCCCGTGTCCTGAAAAATACCGTGTAAGGATGAAAATGGGGGAAAAAATGGTGGTGGTGCTGGGATTCCAAGGCCTCTCTGCTGGAGCGAGCCAAACAGAATGATCCCCCTTGCATTTCTGGACATGGCATTTCCCTGCCAAAATCACATCCATGGCTATGATGTAAAATGTTTTGAATAAATAGTGCTGAAAGATCCATGACCTTGTCTCTGTACCCAGGAGAGACCTCTAAACATAATTAAAGTAGTGCTTCTCCTTGTTTGGTGCTTTCTAGACCTAAGGAAGATCCAGCTGGAACAAGCATTCTGATTTTTGCTTAGAAGCATTAGTGGTTCCTCACATCCTGGTTTCTTCTCAATGTTCAGCTTCTCAGTGTGGGCTCCAGGGACTTGATGAGTTTTTGGAGTTACTCTTAGGTGCCTTGAGCAATAAGTTACGGACTAGGAAGGCTTTTTCTGCTGCTTTGTGGCAGAGGAGAACTTTGCAGGCTTTTTTTGGCATTGGCTATAGAGAAGGTCAGGTTCTATGCATGAATTCACAGATCAGCCTAGAGCAGCTGCTGTTGTGATGTCAGCGGCTGTGTGCCAGTGTTGTCCAGGCAAAGTTGCCATGCCGAGGCATGGAAGGCCTCAGTGTGCAGAGCAGCTTTTTGGCATGCTCACTTGCAGGCGGATCCTGCTGATCAACAAGGTCTCTGCCAGCAGGCCGCACCCGGACAGGACTCTGAGTACTTTTGTTTTTCCCCCCAGGTGTTGTCTGGTGCAGACTTGAGCAGTGCTGCTCAAGCCATGGAGGGAGTGTGTGCTGCAGTTTGCACAGCTTTTTCCATGGCTTATTCTGGGTACTGTTTCACTCACCTGGCGCTTTCCCACTTTTTCACCCACTCTAGAACACTCTCCAGCCAGTGAGCCCTGGAAAAGGGGTGTGGAACTTGGAGGTTTAGGCATCAGTTTCCCACTATTCTGACAGGGGCTGTGAATTCGTCTTAGCAAGAGGCAAGAGGTAGCATTAGGATGTCTTTGGATGCTCCTGGGGAACAAGTGAGGCCTTTTGTGCCCAGGGGCTGTGCAGGCTCCTTGTGCCCAGTGAAGAGAGCACTGCAAAGATGCAGTTCACAGCCTTGCAGGATATGGAGGAGACACTCTCCTCAGAAGGGACCTGGACCTCTCCACAGAGCAGCTGTCGGTAGCTAAAGGAACAGCTGAGATACAGTGGGGCCTGTAGTTTAATATAATGAAGGTTCTGAATGCCAGGTTCCTCCCTGTCCCTCATACTGCTGTCTGTCCACAGAGCACAAGGGCAGCATCAGCATCTGCTCTGGCTGCCTCTGTACCCAAGGAAGAGGCTAAAGAGGAGGAAGGTGCCAATGAACCTGCCCCTGCTGTCAGCCCACAGCCTGAGCAGCCCACATCAGTAAGTGCCTGCTTTGGTTAGCAGTGTCTTTGGTGTCATTTTGTCCCTTGTGTAAAAGCCTTTGGATTTTGCGCCTTTAGTTGGAGAAGTGGGCAGCAAAAGCTGAGAGGTGAAGAGCCCTGGATGTGGCTAGCAGCTTCTTCCTAGGGGCTGGCATTTGAAATGGGATCAGAGGGGCATCTCTGCCAGGCACCTTTCTGACCCAAACTCATTTCTTGTCCAAGAGCTCCACCTCCTCTGTTCAGGCACCTGCACGAGCTGCAGCTGCAGGCTCTGAAGAAGCCTCCAGTCCCCAAGCTGGAAACTTGAGCATGAGCAGCTCGAGCACCTGGAGCACGAGTAGTTCCTCTGACGGCGCAGAGCAGCTGCAAGAGAGGACAGAGGAGGAGTGCCTGGCCGTGCTGAGTATGTCCTGTGTGATCCTTGTGTGCTGGACCACTACCTTCTGTGTTTGTGTGTCAGCATGAGCTGTCCCACCTCCTGTTCTTCCTCAGCTGAGTGTCAGGTCCTGAGGCCTCCACACAGGGCCTGTTGTTGTGCTTTGAGGTGGTGAGAGAGCACCGGGGTGTTGCTCCTGCCCCTGAGGGCAGCTTGGCCTGGCTTGGCTTTGCCTGAGTTTCCCTCTGCACGAAAGACAAAACAGAGATTGTTTCTGGCTGAGCACGAGGCTGTGACCTTGTGAATGAGTAGGCTTCAAGGAGCTCTCTGGGCCCAGCTCCTGTGGGGCACAGCCAAGGTCATCTTCAAACTTAGCCTGTCCTAAAGGATAAGGAATCTCATTCCTAAGGCCCATCACAGTAGATGTATGGTAGTATAACAGGAGCTGCTGCTCTTCAAAGGCAGAAGGGCATTGTTTAGTCAAAGTGCTGAAAGGTGGAGATTGTGCCTCTGCTGGAGGCACTTTGTAATGTTCTTCCTGTTCTGGAAAGGGCAGCTGTTGATAAAAATTAATTCCAGAACCCAAGATGCCTTTGATGTTTGCAAGGATCAAAGCTTTTGCTGAATGTCACAGAGTGTTTGTTCCCAAGAACAGAAAGGTTTTGTTCTTGCTGCCCTCCATGTTTATAGACAACAATCACTTCTCTTGGTTATGGTTTACTGATTCCTGTCTCCTCTGACTGTTTCTCCATGTGCTTAGATTTTAGTTTAGACTTCTAGTTTTGTGCAGGCCATCTCTGCTGCAGAGCTGCTTGTCTTGCTGCTTTTATTGTTGTGGTGGTGTTGTAGTGGTGTTGCTGTTCCCTGACTGACTGAGTAAAAAGGGCCTCAGTGTACCAGTGCCTCTCTGATCTACTACAGGGTGGGATCTCTGTTTTGAGGTGAGCATCTTTCCTTTGGTTTCTTTCATGGATGCTTATGAGCGAGGGAGATCCTGAGGCTAAATACACAGAACTGGAAACTATTGGCAAAGGGTGAGTGCAACCACAGTTGCTTCTTCAGTGGGAGGGGCTGTATATTTTGCTGGTGTCACGTCTCCCCAGCGTGACTTCATGCGAGCTCCAAAGCTGTTCCGACATTGCATTGAGATGCTCCCATCTCTAATACTGGTCAGCATTTATAGCTGTGGTCCAAAGGCATGGCAGAGATACCTGAATGCTGGCAGTGTCTTTTCTGCAGTGAAGAGCAGCACCTGGCTAATCACCTGTCCCTCAAGTTTGTGGCACCTTTTTGCTGTTCCTCTTAGGAGAAATAATTTTTGCGTGTCTCAAAAGAAGACAGAACACTTGGGAATGAAAGGAGGAAAAACTTCATTGCTTCAAAGGTCAAGGTAGCAGCTGAGAGCTGTCAGGGAGCAGTTCTCAGTAACATTTCTTTCTGGTATTTTGCTGAAAACAAGATTCAGTGGTCAGGATGACCACCACCTGATCTAGAAGCCAAAAGCAGAGAAGAAAGAAGCAGCTCTCCTTTGTAACTGAGGTGGCAAAAGCCAAAGCTTCGGGGGAATGCCCAGTGCCAACGCAGTCTAGAGGAAAAGGCATCATCTGCCTGATGGCAGAGCCCTCATGGATCCTGTGGGGATTAGGCCTTTCCTGCAAAGAATCCACCAAGCTGTTTCCTTTTGAAAGCCACCTCCTCTGACTGTAAATGGGATTGATTTGCGACATTTCCTCTGGGGGAAGTCAAGTGTACAAGAACTCACCTGAAAAATAGAGTCCTTTTAGTGTCTGGTGCATGGAAAAGAAGCAGCTGCCACTGGCTCTGGACCCAGAATGCAGCTATCTAAGGATCCCCTGCTTTGAGTACTTCTCTGTTTGTGTGTGCAGCAGTGGAGGCCTTTGCCTGCTCTAGCTGTGGCTGCAGCTGTGGCTGGAGACTACTTTCCTTGCCAGCTGGAGAAAGGATCTGTGTCTAGATCCTTTCCTCTGATGGCTGTTACATGGCTCCAGGCTTCTCTGAAGGCCTGTGCTTTTGGCAGATAGACTCCAACGAGAGGTGTGAGAAGGCCCAACCAGTGTGTCTGTGCCTGGAAAAATCCCACACGTGCATACACGGAAAGAGAAATGGGAAAAAAGACCCAGTCCAGAATCTGTAGTGTCCCATTTGAGGTTTGCCCAAGGATTCTTTCCAGTTAGACTGCAGTGTCTTTCTCTTGCAGGGACTAAAGGATGTCTCCTTTCTGCTGCTGTTTTGTTTCTAGGGGTTTTGGCATTGTCTGCATGGCAGTGGACACTGCCACAGGAGAAGAGGTAAGTGTCAAGCAGCACCGCAGCTTCTGCAGCTCTCGAGTGCCCTCCCCTCTGCAGTGAGCTCTGCTTGAGCTTTCAGTCACCAGTAGAGCTTTGCTGCAAAGGCAAATGAAGGGCAGAGCAGAGTCCACCTTCCAAATACAGTGGGGACAGACTTTGTCCTTCTCAGCTGCCCCAAGGAATGCAAGGAGGCCAAGACAATCTTTCAGAGGAGGACAGGCTAGCTGGGTCTTAGAGAATGGCACTGCTCTTTGGGGCTGCAGCTGAGGATTCCTGAATTCTCATTTCTGGCTGTTAGCAAATACATGGGAATCGTGCTGGCAGTTCCTTAGCCACTTGCCCTTGGGAGCTGTGCTTAGAAAGAGAGAGGTCTGCGAGGGGTCTTTCAAGGACCTAAGTCCTGCACAGAGCCCGGCATGTACCGCTAGAGGATCAAGGTGTGGGTTATTTCTTTTTACAGTCAGGCAGTAATTGCAAATGTCAATGGTGTGAAGGAAAGTGTTTCAAAATGAAAATTCCTGAAGTGAGGTGGTGCTAGGATTGTCTTTTTTGGAGGTAGCCTTAATGATGTTTTCATCATGGTGGCATTTTTTCCATGTTGTATTTCTTGTGGGGAGGGGAGTAACCCTCGGGACGTTTTTAGGATGGCATTTTATCCGTCGTGTCTGTAAGAGTTTGCTTTGTTGATGTGTAACGGAGAATGCCAGAAGCTGCTGGAGTAATGATGAAACCCCCTAGAACTGCCAAAGGTCTCCCAGCAGTTTTGCTCCATTTTCACTGACACAAAATGGCTTCCTGCTGGCAAGAGGTGTGTGAATGAAAGTGGTGATGGTAAAGTAAGGCCCTGGGGGAAGACTGTGGGTGCAGAAAGTGATGTTAGAGCTTTGAGGTAGAGAGTTGAGAGTGTGTTTATCCCAGCTATACAAGGCAAAGGGTGTCTGGGGCTCTGTGTCCTGGGACTGGCACCCAAGAGAGCAGTGTAAGAGGAGCTTGCAAGCTCAGCTATGCGTTCCTCTGATGTCCAGTCCCAAGGCAGTTTGGCTCAGTCCAGCTCTATCATCCCAAAATCACTTTCTCCATGTTCCCCTTGTGGTCTCATGCCACAGACTTCTTTGGTTCATGGTTTTCCATGCCATTTTAGGTGGCCAAAAAGAAAACGAGTCTCCTGCAAGAGAGCAGCAACAAACTGTGCGTGAATGAAATCCAGGTCATGTGCCACAATAAGAACGCCAACCTTGTGAACTATGTAGACAGGTGAGTGGTTGTGCTGTTCTCCCATGAAGGGTCATTCACATCCTGCAGCAAGAGCTTCAACCACTCCTTTGGTCGCAGGCAGAGGATGGAGCTGTTAATTCCTGTTTCTGGGCTGATCTATAGCATCTTGGGAGGAGATTGCTTTAATTGCATGAATCTTTCCTGACATAGCTAGTTTGAAGTGTGCTATCAAAGACCTGACTTGGCCCTGTCTTACTGAGCCAACAGCCTCAATGTTCCTGATGTCCCTCCACATTGTTTTATTGGGTTTGGGGTTTGATTTTTTCCCCATGGGCCTTAAGTACTGACAGAACACTGTGGATCTTCTTTCTCTTGGCCTGTTCGCAGTGTTTTGCATTGATGTGGGTATCAAGAAGTCTTTTAGACAGCACAGAGTTCAAGCTCTGTAGAGCCTAGTGAATGACTATTCACTTCCTCTAGTCTTCCTCTGAGAGAGACATGGAAACAAGAATCCATCAGGTCATGTAACTGTGCGCATTCATCTCCAGGCTGTTGTTCCCTCCTTTCAGCTACCTGGTGGATGAGGAACTCTGGCTTGTGATGGAATACATGGACAGAGGTTATTTACATGACTCATTTGAGTCATTAGGGATACTCAAATGGCAGAAGGAGAGATAGCAGCCGTCTCTCGGAAGCTACGGGATGGTGCTTGGGCTTCCCATGGCTTGGTTGGGAGGGTCCTTCCAAGCAGGTGGCAAGGAGAGGAGTGATTTAATCTTTCTGTTCTCAAAGGTTTTCTGCCCTTCTATTATGACTGGCAGTAGCAAGAACATCTGAAGTGTCTGCCAGTGTGCCTGCCCTTCTTCTAGTGTGTTTGTGTTTGTCTTTTTAAATACATGCCTGGAGCCTGTGTGTACTGCTTTCCTTCCCCATAAGAGCAAATGTGCTGGTGGCACAATCTCAAACAAGTGGCAAAGACAAAGAGATATTCACAGGACTCTCACAGAGCTCAGCTGCAAAGGAGAGCCTTGCACCAAAACTGGTGTTTGCAAAAGCAGCCACTGTCGTCTGGCTGGAGAGAGCACAGCCACTGCAGCATTGCTCCTTCAGTCTGTGTTTGCAGGGCACTGGCCAGAGGAACCATTGCCCTTTCTCTTTCAAAAGCAAATATATCCTCACTTAGAAAGGCACTGCTATCCTCATGTTGAGCAGCAAGCTCTTGCCCTTGCCAGCAGCCTGTCCTGCCATGGCTCACCCTCCCCCAGCAAGTGAGTCTTGCAGATTTGCCACTTCCCTGCTTGTGGGATGAAATAAGATGAGGAATTCTTAGGCTTGTGTTTCTTTCTCTCTCAGTGTCTGCAAGGCCTGGATTTCCTTGGCTCCAAGCAAGTGATACACAGAGACATCAGAAACCTCAACATTCTCGTTGGGCTTGGACCGATCTGTCACCTTGGGTGGGTGTTGTTGGCCAGTCTCAGCTGTGGTGGACTGTGGTGTGGGGCTGCCTTTGAGTGACTGCCAGTTCCCCAAGAGCGGTGCCTGTGGCAATGCAGGCTGCCCTGCTGCAAGCACAGAGCATAGCTGCAAGGTGCAGGGAGGTATGGCTGGGAAGAAGATGTCAGGAGTGACTTTGGGTTGAGCGTGTGCCTTCCCAAGCGAGGCAGTTACAGTTTAAAGCTTCAGGGGTCTAAAAGCTAGTGCCTGAAACTGGGGGCTTTTGGTAAGTGGCCAATTCCATATTTCCTCAGCTGCCATCCTGAGGAATCCCAGCATGGCCCCTTTTCCAGCTGGATTCCACACTGCCTTCTTCAACACTGGTAGAGTGGGGAGTTCTTCTGTTTGCTTTCCTAATTCACACTGGCTTGATCAGAGTGGTTTTTCTCCTCAGCTGATTTTGGCCTCGCTGCTCAGCTCACCCCTGAGCAGAGCAAACGGAGATCAGCTGTTGGGACTACTAACTGGATGGCACCAGAAATTTTCCCCAGGAAAGCCCTATGGTCCCAAAGTGTACATCTGGTCCCTTGGCATCGTGGGGATTGAGATGGTGGAAGGGGCGCCTCCTTACCTGATGAAAACCTCTCACATGGTGCGCTGCAACTACTCTCAGATACTGCTGTCACTAACAAAATCTGCCCCCGTTCTTCCTTCTGCTGGGGAAATTTGCTAACACCTGAAGAAAACAGGTTCTAGGCTGCATAGTCTCTTGTGCTTCTTGTGCAGATTATCCCCTTGCCATTTAACAGCACAAAAAGATCATTATGCCTTTTGCTTGATGGAAGCTCTGCCTAAGGAGCAGTGAGCAGTGCCAAGCTGCATTTCATGGAAGAATCCTTGGGAATAGTAGAGTTGGACCAAAATGCCTCTTTGAAATCGCCTGTAGAGCTGGTGTCAGTCCTCAGAGAAGCAAAGTATGCTTTTGCCAATGGAGTTGCTCCTAATTGCATCAGCCAGTGAAATCAGGGGTCAAAGCAAGAGCCTTTGCATGGTGGAGTAGCTGTGGCTGGCTGTGGCTTTGGGTTCTTTAGGTTGGAGTAGGAATGGCATCTCCAAGCCTCTGGAAAGGAGGAGAGTGCCACTGGAGAGTGGAGCTTGTCCAGTGCAGTCTGGGTGAGCCATGTGGGATTCAAAGGAGACAGGCAGAGCGTGGCATTTCCTTCTCTACATCCGACAGCTGATAAGCACCAGGGGCACCCCGAAGCTGCAGAGCCCCAGGCAACAGTCCGCATGGTTGCAAGACTTTCTGCACTGCTGCCTGGAGACAGACAAGTACAGGCACTGGTCTGCCTGGGAGCTTCTGCAGGGTAAAAGGCAGAGTGGCTGTAGGGTGTGCCATCTGCCTGCTGCCAGGGGCTCCTCATCAGCTCAAGTCCAGGGCATCAGATGGGCCCCACTCCCAAGAATCTCCAGTCTCGGGGCTTTTCAAAGGAAAACAAAGGAGAATCCTGGCCTGGACTGGGTTGGAAGGAGCCTTTCAAGGTCACCTAGACCAAGTGGTCTGCAAGGAGCAAGGACGTTGTCAAGTAGATCAGGTCAGAGGCTCATCTGACCTGGCCTTGAGTGTTCCCCAGGGATGGGGCAGTGAGTAGCTCTCTGGGCAACCTCTGCTGATGTTTCAGCACTCTCATTGTAAAGAGTTTTCTTCCTTAGACCTAATCTGAATCTGCCCTCTTGTGCTAATGTGACTGTCCTTGCAAGAACACATGTCCCAAGCCCCCTGGAAGTCTTGAAAGGTGGCAAGAAGATGTTCTTCTCTAGGCAGAACAAGCCGAGCTTAGTCTTTCCTCAGAGGAGAGGTGCTCCATGCTGTGATGGTCATTTCTATGGCTTGGTTTTGTACTTTGGGAATACACTCAGTTTTATGTGGTAGCAAAAGGAGTGAAGTAGAATACCAGGTAGGGAGGGCTGAAAAGGTGGCAGCAGAAGCCAATGAAACCAGTCCCTGCCAATAATTTTTAGATTTGAGTGTGGGAAGGCAGGAAGGAAGGAAGAAAGGAAGGAAGAAAGAAAAGGAAGGGAGAAAGGGAGGGAGGGGTTTTGGGGAGGTCCCAGTGAGCCTCAGAAGGGGTTTGCCTTGGCTGTCCTGCCCCACATGTAGAGGTTTTTTCCATCATAGGGACAGGTGAGCAGGACTTGTCCAGGCTGCTGCATCGCTGCCTGGCACAGCCATGTAGACAGTTTAGTGGCAGAGAGGGAGCTGCAGAAGGCACTTGGTTGCTGTGCTGTGGAGGGAGGTGGCAGCACTGCTCTTCCTTGCAAGCCAGCACTGAATCCATCAGCCCCTTGTGTCAGTGGGTTACAGAGCATGGGCTGAAATCCTATGGGGATCAGCCTTTCTCCACGGGATTGAAGTTTCTTGAGAAATGCCTTACGGTCCTCACCTTTTTTTAACAACTAAAATAGCCCATGACTTTAGAAAAGGGCAACCTCAAGAAGCCTTTTGAATTTCCTGAAAGGAAAAAATGCAAGCTGCATTCCCACAATGTGGGCATGACAAAAATCCCAATAAACTGAAGATAACTCGATTAATGGATTTGTGGGATTGTGAGAGATGTTTGCCTGTGGTAGCAAGGTCCTTGACATGGAGACAGAGGTGCAAAGACTGTCCTCATTTCTGCATCTTTCTGGTAGCCAGAGAAAGTTTGTTTGAGGAGCAGAGTTTGGAAAGTAGAAGTTCGTTTCTTCTTTTTCTCTTTGGCAGCATCTACTTGTAGCATCAGCCAAGCCCACATCTAGCCTGATGCCTCTGATCATGACAGTGCAGCAGTTTATGGCCGACAGGAGATACTAGCTCTGGAAGAGGCCATTGTTGTAGTTCGTAGTTTCTAGTTTGTAGTTCGTAGTTTCCAGTTTGTAGCTCGTAGTTCCTTGTTCACTTGGATTGATAGTCAAAATAAATACTATGAAACCTTCACTACATTGGAAGATTCCTTTTGTTCTCACCCTGTGGATAAGCTCTAAATTTGCTTCTGAATGATCAGGTGTTTCTTAAACATGGAAAGACCCATGGGTGGTCCTGGAAGAGGCTGTTGTTTGTAGTTTGTAGTTTCTAGTTTGTAGCTTGTAGTTTGTCATTAGTTTGAATTGATAGTCAAAATAAATATTCTGAAACCTTCACTGTGTTGGAAGATTCCCCTTGTTCTCACCTGGTGAATAAGCTCTAAATTTGCTTCTGAATGGTCAGGTGTTTCTTAAACATGGAAAGGCCCATGGGTGGTGTTTGTGGCATGGTTTGGAAGTGGGCAAAGGTCTCCTTCCTTCATTATCTCCAGGCCACAACCTCTTGTGGAGATTCAGGCTTGCAGCTATGAATAGAGGAGCAGAGTGGGGCAAAGTGGAGCACAGCAGTGGTGTCACTGCTGGGGATGTCACTGTGGCCCTGGTGGTATTGCAGCTGCTGGGAAAGGTTGTGACCTGGGTTAGTCAGGAGGGGTCAAAATCTAGGAAGTGACCTATGCTGCAGGAAGGGATATAACTTCCTTCCTGGGAAAGAGAGCCAGTAGCTTGGTAGTTTTAAGAATTGATGTGTAGGTGAAGCGATTAAAAAGTTGATCCACCTTCGAGAAAAAAGCCCTGTATAAGCAGAGACCCTCTGAGCCTCTTCCTCTTTTGGCCTGCTGCCGTGTAGAGAGGAGCATCTCCTGCTTCTCTCCCGGGTAAGGCTCCCCCTCCTTCCAAAGGAGGGAGCGGGGGGGAAGGGAGGTTTAGGGCGGCCATGCCGCTGCAGCCGGGCATGTGGGAGGAACCAGATGGAATTTTCGGGAGATACAGCTCAGCCGACATGTCAGCTACACGAGACAGGGCCAGGCCCCTGCTCCGGGCCAGGCAAGGACCGGGCCAGACTCCATCCAGCTCGGGCCAGGCCCTGCGCTGTCACCCCGGGCCCAGATGGCCCCAGCAGGCCGAGCCAGCTTGGCAGAGCCAGGCAGAGACTCTGAGAGCGTCTGGCATCCAGCTCAGACCTGTTCAAACAGCCCGGCACAGAGCACGGGATCGTCACACTGCCAGAGAGAGACAGAGATTAACTCTATCCATGGCTGGACTAAACTCACAGACACCCATCCTTCCTTGCAGAGAGAGGAACGAGTGAGGACATCTACATAAGTACAGCATAGAGACTTTACAGTCAGTGAGGAAAGCAGAACTGATGCCTAGAGAGAAGTGCATGAGAAGTACTTTGACAGTGAAGCTGAAAATTCTTTTGGAGAACCATGGCTGGGGACTGAGCTAATAAATTCCCTGTAATATATGAAGACATAGTCCAAAAGGGGGATGTGAGGCTCTAATTGCAGCCAGTGAACTGAAATACCTGGGTAAAGACAAGTAGGTGTTGAAAAAGTACAGCCTGATGAGAAGCTCGAGCCAAGAGAGACGAGAGGCTGTGACCCAGAGCCCTGGTCCTGGGGGGAGTGCCAGGGAACTTGTGTTGCCAGGGAACTTGTGTTGCTCAGCACAGAAGAAGGGATTTTCTTTGTTGCTGCAATTGAACTGTGCATCCTTAAAACAGGTACCCTGTGGACTGTTCATAACCCACCATAGTGGCTGTGGGAAGGCTTCTGGGGATCCACTATTAAGCTGGTCTTTCTTCTGGGCGGCAGCTGATGGTGAGGCAGAAGACCCAAAAAACCTGTATTTTTCTTACAGAAAATCCATGGTATAAACAAAAGAGACTTCTCTTCCTAATTGAACTGAAACAAGAACTATTTCTGAGATGGTAAACTGACTGGAGGTCGAAGTGTTGTCTTTTGTGTATTGTCAGGGAGAAAGAAATGGAGAGGTGGGGAAAGGAGGGGTGGTCTGAGGAGTTTGTCCTGGTTTTTCTTGGGTTTTTTTTCCCTTTCTTTATACTTTATAAACTTTCTTTATAAAGTTTGAGCCTGCTTTGCCTACTCCTAATCCTCATCCCACAGCAAACATCAGGTAAATTTTGGCAAGGATGCTAGCATTTGACCAGAACCTTGAATAGGCGAACTGAAAACTACTACAGGTTGGGAGTGTCTATGTTGCTCTGGGCAGAAGGGGAGGGAGCTGGGCTTCTCTGCAGGCTTGGGCACAGGTGAGCATCCAGCAGGCATGTGAGTTCTGCCACGGAAGCTGAGGCCAACGTGAGGAAGCGACAACTTGTGCAGTTTGGACCTGTGTGAGCCATGGCCTCTCTCACCTCAGCACCCACCATGAGTGACACAACTGCCCAGACAGAGCTCCCCTGGGGTCTCAATGCATAAGAGGTTGAGGAGACACAGTCAGGACAGGTGACCTAAACTGGCCAAAGGGATGTTCCAGACCATTTGATATCCTGCTCAGTATTTCAAGCTAAGTGCAAGAAGGAGGAAAGAGAGGACATTTGGAGTGATGGCATCTGTCTTCCCAAGTCACTGTGAGGTGTGAGGGGTTCCTGCTGTCCTGGACATGCGGAACACCTCCCTGCCCATGGGAAATGGTGAATGAGTTGTGATTTTTTGCCTGTGCATGTGGCTTCTGCATTCCCTATGCAACTGAATTGATCTCCACCTGTTAGTTTTCCAACTTTTACCCTTCCCCAGTTCATCCTGCTGGGGGATAAGTGAGCAAGAATGGCTGTGTTTGGTGCTTGGTTGCTGGTTGGGGTTAAACCACAGCATGAGAAATAGAGAAAAAGTGGCGTAAAAGCAAGAGGAGGGAGAATGAAGCTTCCAAACTTTGGAATGGTGGTGGTTTTTCTGTTTTCCTAAGCCTGCCTTCCTCTAACCTGTCCAGCACTTGACTTATTTGGTCTCTGACTCCCAACCTCCAGTTTTACTAGGACTGGCACATTTGCGCCCACTACTTTTCTCCTACCAGCACCTTCTGAGTTGTCCCACAGTGTGTTGGAACTTTCTTTTCTTTCTTTCTCTATGTCCGTAGCAGGCAGCTCTCTTTGATGCATGGATGTGCCCAGGGATGCTCCTAGAGGTGCACCTCGGATGAGCAAGGCTTCTTGGAAGTGCCGCAGCACTGCAGCAGCAGCATGATGTGTATGCAGTGGATGTGTAGCTTGGCTTTTCATGTTTTCATCAATCCTACCCTTTGTAGGCCCATGTCCCACCTTGCTCTGTGGTGAACATTTGAGAAGCTCTAGGAATGGGTTTCCTGAGACTAGCAATACAGCAAGGTTGAGGTGTTGTTTTCAGTCCTAAGCCGAATCACTTACGTGCTGATGTTAGCTCTGTAGTAAATGGAGAAAATGACAAGCTTTCAAATATAGGGAATTACACTGGATATTGAAAGCAATTATTCTTCAATAGGATTTCAATATAGAGCTGCAGCTCTCAGTGATTGGATCAATATTCCAATGCCACTCTCTCTCATAGTGCATGCAGGTGTTCATCCAAGGCTTTAGCACTCCCACCCTCTTTTCCTGGTCCCTTGTGGCAAACGCAACCTAATAGGGTGTGTGATGTTCCATAAAAATTCTTTTCAGGCTGAACAAAGACACCAGATCATGGAACTGTTGCTTGGAAATGGGGTGAACAAAGAGCGCAACAGAGAGAGAGCGAGGGGAACTGATCCACTTCCTTTTATAGTTTTCCTGGTGCACACCTCTTATGTAAAAGAGATTTTTGCCGCTGTTTTGAGCATGTGCAGTCAGCTCTTTGGTGCTCTCCAGGAAGGGAGTTGTGAGTCTGAGTTCACACAACAGCACTGGGCACAAGTCTCAAGGAAGAAAAAGAAGTTGGCTCAGCACAGCACTTGCCCATCTCTGCAGCACCCTCTCTTCCAGTCACAACTTTCCTGTTGCAACAGGTAAAGGTAAAACATTCTTATGCTTGGTACTCCACAAGTGATTATGTTATTATCTCATCGTGCACAACACTAGTGGTTTACTATTCTAGTGAAAAAAATACTTGAAAGCAGGGAGTTTTATAATCTCTTGTGAGATATTTGAAAGGGGCCTGGAAGGTGAAACTTGCAGTAAATACCATGAGTCACCAGTATGAGGAAAGCTACTTGCTTTACCTGACATCATAGAATCATAGAATGATTTTGGATTTCAGGGATACTAAAGACCATCGAATTCCAACCCCTCTTCCATGGACCGGGCCACCTTCCACTAGATGTGGTTGTCCAAGCCCTGTCCAACCTGGCTTTGAACACTCCCAGGGAAGGGACAGACACAGGTTCTTTGGGCAGCTCGTGCCAGCGCTTCAGCACCCTCACAATCAAGAGTTTCTTCCTAACATCTAATCTAACCCTGTTCTCTCTCAGTCTGAAGCCATCTTCCCTTCTCCTATCACTACATGTCTTTGTAGTGTCCTTCTCCAGCTCTCTTGTAGCCCCTTTAGGTACTGGAAAAGGCTCTAAGCTCTCCCAGGGCCTTATCTTCTCCAGACTGAACAAGCCCAATTTTCTCACCTATCCCTCACAGCATAGGTGTTCCATCTCCCTCATCATCTTAGTGGCCTCTTTGGCACTTGCTTTAACAGGTCCATGTGCTTCCTGTGCTGGGGGGCCCAGAGGTGGTTGCAGTTCTGGGTAGGGTCTCACCAGAGCAGAATGAAGGGGCACTCCCACTGACCTGCTGTCCATTCTGCTGGTGATTCAGCCCAGGACACAGTTGGCTTTCTAGGCTGTAATCACAGCTTTGTTGAAGCTGATGGGGTTCCCATGGGCCCACTTGTTGAGCTTGCCTAGGTCCCTCTGGATGGCACCTCGCTCCTCAGGTGTGTCACCCACTTGAGTTGGTGTCACCCACAAATTTTCTGAGGGTGCACTAGATCCCTTGGTCTTATGTCCTTGATGAAGATCACACTTGTTCCAGTATGGGCCCCTGAGGAACATCACTTTTCACTGATGCCTATAGGGACACTAAACCATTGACTAGTACCATCTGGATAGGCCAGTCAAACAATTCCACCTCCACTGAACAGTCCCACTAAACCCACCTCTCTCATTTAGAGCCAAGGATGTTGTGGGGAGTAGTGCCACAGTCTTAGAGAACTCCAGAAGATGACATCTGTAGCCTTTCCCTTGTCCACTAGTGTAGTCACTCCATCGTTGGAGACCACCAGGTTGTTCAGTGGGACTTTCCCTGGATTAATATCTGCTAGTTGGCCAGCTGGGCACCTCTCCCTCCTCCTGAGAGCAGTTTTTTGCCACCCAGGTTCTTGTGGGATGAGTCATACTCAGATGCATCTCACAGGAAGATTGGGTGCACAGCACACACTTGGTCTGGGAAGCCAGCACAGCCTCCTGCCAGGAACATGCAGCAGGACAGCAACTGCCTGTTCAGTCACTGAGCTTGCTCCTTGCTGTGAGCAGGTGGCAAATCCGCAGCTTTCCCACTGTGTTCCGTCAGCCAACCTTTTCTGTGATCAGAATGAAATGTCCTACAGACTGTACAAACATGAGGAAAAAAAAGGCAATGTGCTAAACATTATTACTTCTTCTTCCTGCTTCAACTGCCTGTAGTAATTTCTTCCTGCTCTCCACCAAACAGATCACACAAAATACAAACTTAATGTATCCAACAACAGTTTCCAAAGTTTTAAAGAACAACAAATATTTTTTTTGCTGGGTTTTGGGATTTTCTTGGTTGAGTGGTTGGTTTGGGGTTTATTGTTTATTTGGTTTTTCAAAACATACCTGCAAAATGTATAATTCATGTCCTTATGAACAGTGCTTCTGGTATCACCGCCTCTTTCACTCCCCAGTTTGATGCATATTTCCTTTTCCTCCTGCCCTCTACATTAATGTAGATTAGAGTGCATTCTATATTAATGCAGATTATACTGCATTCTACATTAATGTGTAGGTATTTTCCCTCACATTGATTGAATGAACTGGAATTGGTTGTACCTTCAGGCTCTAACTGTCCTCTGACTGTACATCATCAAACTGTACATTTTTCACTAATTTCTTAGGCAGAAATTGTGTTAGGCACTACCAGAGTTTTCGTCTTTCATGTGATGAGTGCCTGGTCAGTCTTTCACTCCTGATGCCTCTCACAGCATCACCTCAGTGCTTGTTCAAAAGCTTTTCAATCATCATGGCTGCAGCAGGATTTCCTGTGTAAGGGGGGCTCTTGGCTCATGGTGGAGTGTGGGGGCCAGAGAAAGGCACCAGAATGGGGAGAAAGCAGCACTCAGAGTCTTTGTCAGGGAAATGACAATTTATTTCCTTGGCCGAAGAGTTCCTCAAGGCCTGCTAGTGCTAGAGGGCTGGCCTCTTCTTGGGTCGGAGAGGTGCTCTCCTCTTCTGGGCACGCCGGCGCTTCCCAGAAGAGCGGTTCCTGCGGTGCCCAGGAGCGGAGAGGCTGCAGCCCTGAGCAGATGGACCTGCCGCCACCAGCTGCTCCTGCTCTTCCTGGGGCTGGTCCTGCTCTGAGCAGGTGGGCATAGATGGGAGGTGGCTGTGACTCCGTTGGAGACCAGTTTCTGATGTACTAGCTTCCTCTTCTACCTCAGAGCCTGTGGGTCCATTTGCAAGAGTCACCTCCCGGGAGCTAGTGTAGCTGGAGCTAGTGGAATTGGTGCTGGCTTGACAGAAGCACAGCAGCTTCCGGGCTTCATCAGTGCACTGGCCTGCAATGACATTGATGATGCCATAGACCAGTGACGGTGTGTGCCCGCTCAAGAGAGGCTCCAGCAGCTCGACCAAGGCCTCTGCATTTGGACCACAGACACAGAGGCCATGCAGGATGGAGCCCTCTGCAGCCTCTGCTCGCCACCACTGGTCCTGATAGACTGTTTCCAGCCTCCAGCGCAGCCAGGGAATCACAGGGTCCAGCAGTTGCTGTTGCCTTTGGAAAAGCTCTGCCCAGACCACAGGGTGGATGCCACCCATGAACTCTGGCTCTGCAGCCCCCTGCTCCTCTGGGAACATCCTTTGTGGAGAAGGTGGATGGGACACCCCAGGGTGATGGGGGTTGTTTTGGGCCAGGTGGAATGGAGCGCTCCCTGCCTGGCTGCTGTCCTCTGCCAACTCTTCTGAGGCTGTGATGGCAAACTGTAGGTAGTCCCATTCGCTCCACTCAGAAAACCTGACAGTCTCTATAGGTCTGCTGCAGAGTGGGCATGCTGGATTTGTCTTTGCCCACCGCAGGATGCAGCCCAGGCAGAACTGGTCATTACAGGGCAGAGCAGAAGCCACGTCATTCCGAGCATTGTGGCAGATGGGGCACCTCCAGTTTGCCCCTGTGGCCATGTCTTCTTGCTGCAGCAGGCTGGGGAGAACTGAGGGCCAGAAGGAGCTCCTACTTGCAGGCACACTCAGCGGAAATTTAGGCTTGAGCTAAACTTGCCCAGCCAGGCACACAGATAACCAGCGAGGGATATCACAGTCCATCTTCTGGTGATGTTATTCTCCTCCCAGTGATGTCACAGCCGAATGGATGTGTGGCCCCTGAATATAAGCAGAGAGGGATGTTAGGTTACAATCCATCTCCTGGTTATGTCATCCTCCCACCCAGTGATGTTACAATAGGACATCTGTCCCTGCATTTCCTTGTGCTTCTGCAGGGCTACTGCAGCTCCATGTTACACTTTCTCCTCTCACCCATATCTTTGGCTCACCCACAGTTAAATACCAGTCACCAAGGCCCTGGCCACGTCTCCAGTTTTAATGTCAGTTCATCACGGCATTTCTATGGACATTCCTGTGAATTTTTAGATGAATTTTGATTCCTTATTTTGAGCAGGATTTTTGCTTATGGATCTAATCCATACTCAGTTTCATTTTTCCCTTTTCCTACCAAGTATTTCAGCACTCTTATAAGGCCAGTTTTTTCTGGAATTAAGTAGTTAAAAGATGTACAAGGTGGAAGCAACGGAGTCCTTTTGAGAGGGGAGACCAGGTCAAACCCAACAAAAATAATGACCTGAAGGAACAGATATTCAACTGGAGGGCCAGATCCACAATGTGGCTCCATTCCCAGAGGTCTTTGCCAAACCATTCTAAACTGATTTCCACATTAGAAGAATGGGTCGTTAGTGTATTTCTTTCACTTCCTTTGTCCTCCACTTTCATTACAAGTAGAGAATACAAGTATAAAATTTACCTTTTCTGATAAAGGAAACAACACAACAAAATGGGTCTTTTTCTCTGCTTCAATCTTCTCCCCTTTTAGCCTGCAGAATTTTTTTCAGCTCACAGTTCAACTGGACCAGGTGTGGATTAGTGCTCAACAGGTGTTTTTCAGTAAATGCATCCTTGGGTTTATATCTGAAAATTATTGTAAAGGGAGATGATTACTACAAAATCTGTTCTAAAATTTATAGGGAGTTGGGTAGATAGGTAGGTGAGTAGGTGGGTGGTAAGTAGATAGTTGGACAAGATGGATGGACAGACGTAAAAGCTGTTTTTCATTACATTTCAAACTTCATTACATACAAATTTAATACAATTTTATATTAACCCTAGGATGCTTGTCCATTTGAAATGTAAAGAAAATAAATACATACATTAGTTGTATATGTAATTGACAGGATCGAATGGCTAGGTCTAAAAGGAAAGAGCATAAAAATTGGACAATAACATCTCAGTTGCCCATTATCATGAAGGAAAATTAGCAGTATTACATCAAATAAGCAGTATTTCAGGAAAGGCCCTGCACCTTTGATATGGAGGACCAAGAGAGAGGATCAATGCTCTATGTAGCTAAGAGTGCCTACTGAAGTAATAATAAATTAATTCCCTGTTGGAGGCTCTGAAATGGATTTTCACCTTCCCAGCCTTGTGAAACAAGATTCATCACTTGAAGGAAAAGCAATGGTAGCAGTAAAGTCAATAGCATATGACAGAGGTGTATTGAAGCAATGATTCAGGAAGTTCCATGTATAAAATTGATTGTTAGGATCAAAAGGGGGTCAAAAGTCCTTGCATTTCATGGCTCTGTAGGAATGTAAGGGGAATGGGAAAAAAAGTCATTGCTTCAAGTAAGTGAGGGGGGAACGTTTCCTTGGAGTTCTTGTGCACACACCTCCGCAGGCACAGGTACATTGTCCAAACTGAAAATAACTGCAAATGATTCTGTGAAGGCAGAACATTTTTAGCGATCTTGCCACTTTCATGGTCTTTTGAATTGCAATAACCAAAACAGAAGTATAAAAATTTTGCATCTGACCTTTGGTGACCATAAATAATCAAAGTCTGTGATAAAATAAGGCAGAGTCACTGGTCATGCTAATAATCAGCTGTTAGTTTGGCTTCCAGCCTTGTAGCATCTGTTTCTTCACACAAATGAACTTGATGCTGTTGGCAATCAACATGTTGGAAGTGGTTAACTCAAACAGATTGAGATACCACTCACCACTTGCTCCACCAGACTAGCAGGAGATAAATAAGCTATTCTCTGGGTGTTCATATCCTCAGTGTATATATGTATTTTGTCAGAAATTGCTGGAAGACCAAATTTAAACCACATTTTGTTATTTATTTAGTAGTGTAAGGAAGGAAAAGAAAGAAAACATTGGGGAGAAAACATCTGTAAACCATACCAAAAAAAAGATCTGACATAGCTCTGTCTAGGATTGCTAGATTAGCTTTCCTTATTCGCTGGAAGCAAACTGTAATCCAGCATAATGCTCTGCAGAATGTCAGTAGGATATTCCCTGGGAAAACTGATTACAACTAGTTCATCTGTAATAAGAAGTTAACAGGGACATTTTTCTCCATTACCCGTTTTACTTGCTGGTTCTATCCTTCTCTCTTATATACGTAAGTGGTACAGAGTATTACAGAGTAAAAAATTAAAATAAATATGTCTTGTGTCTTCTCCAGTGCTGTTCTAGCTGTACCTAGCAAAATGTTACTTTGCTTTTTGTTAATTAGTAAATGACTTCTAATTTTTCTGTGTCACATGCAATTTCACATGTAACTCAATCTCTCTCAGCAAGCCCTTTTTCTTACATATGAATATCAAAACAACAGATACCAACTCCATGTTGCCACATGTGGATATTCATTATGATAAAAACACAAGAAAGTTAGTTAAATCCAATGCCCATCTGCTAAGACATTTAGGTACAAAGCTGCAGCCTACAGCAGAAAAAATAGATGGAATGAGCATTCAAATGTTTGCTGTCAAACACATGCTAAAACAATGTGCAGAGCTATGATTGTATTCACTAGACGGACAAGGATTTGTGCGTGCATGCTTTATAACATGGCACAAAGGCAAGAGCTGCTCATCACCCTGAATGAAGCACTTGATATTCCTCATGCCAGCATATGGCAGTATTGAATTATTTGCTTTGGAGAAGACCCTTAAGATCAAGTCCAGCTGTAAACCAAAAACCTTGTTGTAAGTACAAATCCAATTATTTAAACTTTACAGTTTCCTGCAGGGAGAGGAAAGGCATTGCTTTCCCAGGTGCAGCAGAAATGCATACACCAAGCATGATATCCTGACAGGAAAACAGTGAAGGAAATATCTGGCAACAAGTGGGATCCAGCAAGGGTCTCTCCTGGGATGTTTCCTGTTTAACTTGTGGGCAATGGGCAAAGCAAAGGAGAGCCATCGTGATGCTGGTGGATGATGATGAACTAGGGAAGAGGAGGAGGAGGCTGTCAATATGGACGATAGCACGGCTGCCATCCACAGGCACCACAACTGGGGGAAGGAATGAGCTAAAAGGAATCCCATCAAATTCAGCAAGGACAAAAGGGATTATCACTTCTGCTTGGCACTTGTCAGACCATAAATGCATCCTGCATCCAGGTCCTGATCCACAAGTCAAGATGGAAATTATCAAGAGGACAAATTCAGGGAAGGCCACCATGGGAGTGGGGCTGGTGCACTGACCCTGATAGGTGAGGCTGTGGGTCCAGGACTGGATCGCTCTGGAGCAGAGACAGGGTAGGGCATCTGAAAGCACCTTGAGGCTACGGGATGGGATCAAGGGGCTGAGGCCACGCTCTTCACAGAGGTGCCTGGTAGGAGGAGAGAGAAAGTGCCATCAGCTGAAACTAGACAGGCCTGGGCTGGTGATAAGGGAAAACTTACGACAGTGTGGTGGAGAGAGGGCCCAGAGAGGTTTTGCATCCTTTAACTGGTAAAGCCCCAGGCAACCTGGTCTGACCCGATGGGTGACTGTGCTTTGAGCAGGAGGCTGAAGGAGAGACCATCCGGGGTGGCTCCCAGCCTGAACGGCTCCTCAGTGGAACACTTTCCCTGGTCGGTGCCCTCACGCGCCGGGGGCGGGCCCGGCTGGCGGCGCTCGCGCCGCGGCCGTTGGCGCTCGCTGGCCGGGCGGGCGCGCGCCCCCGGGTGTCGCGGCTGTCGCCGCCAGCGGGCGATGGAGGAGCCGCCGCCGCCACCGTCACCGCCGCCGCCGCCGCCACCGTCGCCGCCACCGTCACCGCCACCGCCCCGCCGACCTCGAGGTTGTGTTTCAGGGCTCGAAGAGATCGTTTCTTTGCCCCACCCTGAGCTGGCTGCCCTTTTGGAGGTCACCCCGTCAGATAGCGGCGCTGGGGTGTGCCCTGGGAGCTTCTCAGTGTTGTCACATGCCTGAGAAGTAAAAGCATCTTTAAGTGTTTGTTTATTGAAGCAAAATTTAAAAAAAAAAGAGAAGGGAACCAAAACTACCCCGCATTCCGGAGCATGAGACCATTGCTTGTGTTGGCCAAATTCAGGTGCTCATTTTCAAGGGGAAAAATGCACATTGCAGATTCATTCATGTAGGCGGAGTGGAAGCTTTTTAGGTTATGTCTTTGATCCTAAAGAGTATTTTGAGAATTGCCACTGAAGGCAAGCATTTTTGTTGAAAATTCAGAGAAATGGCTAGATGGAGTTACTAATTTCATGTTTTCTATGGAACATACAATTTATGAACATTTGGTTGGTACTAAGCATCTTCACATGGCACTTGACAAGTTGTGAGTGTCCTTTGCTCTACCTGTGGCTTGTCCTTCTTGTGTAGAAAACTGTAAGTCTCATGTGCAGACAGGCATGGGAGAGGTCACCCTGTTATAGCATCAAATGCAGACTCTCCTTTTGGTTTTTCCATAAAGGAAATATTGCAGGCTCTAAACAATCATTCATCTTCAAGGTACTGATGGACAGGCTGTTTGCAGAAGAGACTTGTATTCTTGAACAGGTGGTAATGAGATTGTCTTTCTGTCTGAAGGTAACTTCCAGGTACTTAACTTCAGGCCTTTACTTCCTCAGTGGAACAGAAACCTAACTAGGTTGTCTGGCTTTATGAGGTTTATTTAGCCCTATAGATTTTTGGCACATAATCATGGAAATATACCCATTCAGTAAATGGTTGCCTACAAAATACATATGGAGCGGGAGAGAAAGGCTCCAAAAAGCAAGCAACATGTTAGAATTTAATGACTTAACAATTGAGGGAGGTGGAGTGAGATTCACAGCCAGAAATTTATGGCTCATGAATGTAGTTTTGCACCAAACAGACCTGTGCAGTGGTCTGAGCGAGATCTCTCATGTACAACACATGTGTTGGTAACCGGGAAGGCACCTTGATTTCTCCCTCTGGGTTTCTTCTTGTTTTTTATAGCTAGTGTCATAAGCAAGGGTGAAGTTCAGACTGTGAGGATATGTATTCTCACTTGGTGTGAGTTCAGGTTTTTTTGATTAATAGGTGTTTTGTAAGAGTTTGAGTTTCAGTTTGGCAAACGTCTGAGTTTAAAATGCTTGCCATGTAAACCATGTCAGCAGTATTAACCTTGTGTTACATGTCCTTTCAGGGCGGAGAAGAGCAGTTATTATTGTGTCCTTAAAAATGATTGCAAGAAAATAGCAAGTGATCTTTGGCTTTGCTTCTTTTTTCTTTTTCCTTTTTTTTTTTTTTTTTTGCTTTTAAGGAGAGTATTTTGGGTCAGTGTGAGTCTTCAGGAAGTGAGCCTGTGAACATAGTGAGAGACGAGAGAGCTTGGCTTGGCAACGTGAGCTGTGGGAACAGTTCCCTTGAGCCAGAGGATCCTGGTAAGAAAAGAGTCTACATGTTTTTAGAGATGACTGAGACAGCTACTCTGAGCCTGACTGTTACAGAAAGGGGAGATCAGAGTAGTTGATGCAAGAGCTGATGGTAGAGTTGGAGGAGCTGTTACTCACTTCAACGGGTAGCTTCTAGATCCCAGGTAACACTGTTAGCTAATAACTCATCTCACCATGCCCATCAGTTTCTACCATTTTAGTAAGGACTGAGGTCTGTTTGTCAGTACAGAGAAGAAACAAGGCCAGAGTTCTTTCCACGAGATGTGAATGTCCCTGTTCAGAGTTCTTGTGGGTGCGATTTACATTGCTAGTGCTGTAGCTTTTATGAGGGTACTTCAAAACTTTAAAGTTTTGAAAATTTGGAAGAATTGTATTCTTTGCACAACAGGCCTCAAATTCCCAAGGGAGAGTCTGCCTTTCAGGCCATCTGTGATAGGTGTGCTGCCAAGGGAGACGTAAACAAAATCCAGTGTTGACTCAGTGTTCCTTTTGTTCCCTAGATGTCCATCTGCTTTACCTTTCCAGAAGGGCTGCTCTACACAGGAGGAAGCTACCGAGGGAAAGCCTGTGAAAATGGACTACCTGGGATCCCTCTCTATAGGTGTATTATGTTGTTGCATTTACACAGTCAGAGGTATATGGATATTTAGATAGCTATATCGCTATTTGCATGTTTAGATATAGGCAGTGTAGTTGTAGCAACATGCAATAAATTAGAATTTTAAACTGACATTGATACTTGTATATTTATGTATAGTCAGCAGACTCTCTGCCCGTGTATCTCTCCTGGGCAACATGTGCATCCTGTCCTGGCACTGAGAGTTCAGATCAGTTTTCCAGGGTGGGGAGGAGCAGCACAATCACTGCCATCACTCTCTGTCCTCCCTGTGGACACCATGCTGGTGCTCAGCTCTCCTGCCTCTGGAATTTATGAGGTGCTGTGTGACATCTTTGAGTTCTGGCCTGTGAAAAGAGTGAGAGTCACAGGGCTGTTCCTCACCCTAGGTAGGAGAGATTGCCCATTCCAGGGTGAGTGGTCCCCAGCCCAGTGCCATGCAGGCAGTGTGCTGTGGGGAGGGTGCTCACTTCCTCTGGGGAAGCACCAGGGGCTGGCACCAAGCTGTTTTGGAGTACAATGGCTGCAGAGGATGGCATCTGCCTTGCAACAGGCTTGGCCTCCGGCCTTTGTCCCAGGCCTGCAGGGGACTGCTGGAGCAGGAGCTCACCAAGACTTTGCTCAAGGAAGAGGAAGCCCTGAGGGACCCTACAAGATTTGCCCAGGAGTGGAGTCACACTGATCCTGTTGGAGCAGGTGTTTCCTCCCAGGGCTCATCTGCAGGTTCTCTTTTCCCAGGTGCTGCTGGACTTCACCAACTCTGAAACTACTGCTGTGCAGAAGAGGGTCTTGGGGAGGATCAGGAATCTGAGTCATGGGCTGGCTGACTTTTCCAAATAGGGGGTAAGGCCCAGGCACCTTCCAGTCAGGCCATGCTGCCCTCCCTGCTGCTCTCCCCATAAGGCTTCTATCCAGCTAGCAGCTTCTGAAGACCCCCAGGGCCTTTCACAGCCTGCTGTCACCTGGATCCAGCCCCGAACCCTGCTGTTCAGGAAAAATCCCTGTCTGACCATCCAGGAGCCACTCTGGCAGTCACATTCGCAGCACCTGAGCTGGGACTGAAGCCCCTTCACTGCTACACCCCCTACACTCACAGTCAGACCAGGATTTTGTACCAGCTCAACCCCAGGTTTCCCATAGCAGATTCTCAGACATCCAGGTCCTTCAAACAATTTAATCATGGTGCAATAACTAAATAACAACAGCTCGAGCTGGTGCCTCTGAGGAGGGACCCTGAACAAAGGAACCCCTGGGCTTCCATACCCCCACAGCACCAAAGTCTGGGGGTCTCAGCTCCTGCTGTGTCTCACTGTCCAGTTCCCTGGCTGGTGCCACAGGTCCCTGTGCCCTTTCCTGTGCCAAGGGTTGGCAGTTCAGGGGCTCTTGCCTTGGACTTCCATGCAGAGCTCAACCTGCAGCTCTCATTGTAACTGCATCTTCCTCAATAGCCTGCCTCCTTAACAGGCAAGTGCCAACCACAGTGGGGCTGGAGAGGGAAAGGAGAAAGACACCAGAGGGGGGAGAAAGCAGCAGCCAGAGACTGTATGCAGAAAATAATTTATTCCCTTTTTCCAGTCTAAAAATGTGCTGGAACCCTGCTAGTCCTGCCAGTGAAGTGGATGCTTGCACAGCTGGGGAGAATCCTGGGGCCAGCAGCCCTCCTCTTTTGGGGATGCCAGGGTGCTGTGTGTGAGTGTTCCCAGCCCTGACAAGGAGCAGCGGGACTGTGGCTACTGCCCTTGATGCCTAAAGATTTTTGCATTCTATATATTTTTCATATATTTGTAGATTTGTAGACTACTAATACATGGTTATAGCTTCTAGTACTTTTCCTACCCTTTCCCTCTACCTTTTAGAACAGTAAGATAACCTTCTAACACATTGCTGAAATACTGTTTAGTCTTGCTTTTTAGGCTAGCAAGAACACTGTGTTTTCCACTAGAACTAAGAAGACAAAACAAGAAAGCCCCTGGAATAACTCCAGTGGGGCAGAACCCTGGGGGAAATTACCTAACTAACTGCTCTTCTAATTGGACAATATTTATTAGATATGGTAATTTGTTACAGTTACAAAAATTGTAGAAATCCAGTGCCAGGTGTGCCCGTGACCATGGGGGCACCTGGAAGCTTCCAGTAAAGACCTGTTTTGGTTTTTTCTTACTGTTTTAAGACTGGTGCAAGAGTTTTCTCTTTTGATATTAGGCAACACTCTGGGAAGAGGAACTTGCCACCACCACCTCCCCCTGCTCTTTCTGGGGCTGCACCTGCTCTCTACCAATCGGCACAGCTGGCTGGAACACATGGAGGGCACAGAGGGCAGCTTCTGATGTGCTGGGTCGGTCCTCCATGTCAGAGCCTGCAGGGCTGCTGGCAGGGCTTGCATGCCAGGTGGGAGTCCCTCCCTGGGAGCTGATGGAGCTGGTGAAGTGGACAGTGGCCTCAGGGCTGTTGTCCTCCTTCCCAGCAGCGTGGCAGTGCAGCAGCCTCTGGGCCTCCTCACTGCATTGGCTCACAATGAAAGTGACAGTGCCATCAACCAGCTGTTTTGTATGTTCCTCCAGGAGAGGCTGCAACATCTGGACCATGACCTCCCCATTGTCACGGATGAAGTGGGAGCTTCAGGCAAGCCCTGCCTTAAACTCAGATTTTTGGCAACAGCTTAAATTTAGGTGGCCCACACCTAAAATCACTATGGCCTGCAAGTTCTAAGGATGGTAGATCAAATCTATTTATAAAATTAGTTATTTATTTAATAGACAGCAGATAACAGAAAAAGCCTCAATCAGAGTTACTTACTACATTGTATAAACCAAAAAGCACTTCTAGTGCATAAAACAGTGCACAGTTTTACGGTACCTTTATTAAAGCTAGCAAAATAAATAATATAGGAGTCAAATGTAATTTACGACTGAAATGGCAATAGTGTGCACTAAGTCCTTTCACTCGGCCTCAGAAGAGTAACCACAAATGAGGTGTCTTCATTTTGGGGGAAAAATCCTACACATTTCCAGGGGATGTGCAGAGGATTTCCCACTTTGTGAAAATTTAGTGTAGCTTTTATAGTTTGTAAAGTGAGGTGTCCATCAGTCAGAAATTCCAGCTTATCCTGCCCATCCAGCTGGTTTTTAACACAGCAGAGTACACCTGTCCAAGCCATGGGCTGCCAGCTTTTCCAGGAGAATGCCATGGGAGACAGTGTCAGATGTTTTGCTGAACTTCAAGTAGACAACACCCACAGCCTTTCCCTCATCCACCTGGCAGGTCACCTGGTCATGAAAGGAGATCAGGTTGGTCAAGCAGGACCCACTCCTCCTAAGGCTGTCCTGTAGGTGCTGTGTGATGGCACTCAAGATGATCTGTACCATAACCTTTCTGGGCACCAAGGTCAGGCTGACAGGTCTGTATTTTCCTGTGTGCTCCTTACGGCCCTTCTTATGGATGGACATCACATCGGCCAACCCAGTCATCTGGGACCTCCCAGGTTACCCAGGATTGATGATAAATGATGGAAAGTCTCTTGGTGAAGTCTGCTGCCATCTGCACATCACCCTAGGATGAATCCTGTCTGGTCTCATAGACTTGTGAGCATCTGTGCTGCTTACTCCTGGATGACAGGGACTATTCTGTTCCCTGTCCCCATCTACCAGCTCAGGAGGCCAGTTGTCCTGAGGACAATCTGTCTTATTGTTGAAAACTGAGGCAAAGAAGATGTTAGGTACCTCAGCCTTTTCCTTATCTTTGGTAACTATATTGCCCTCCTTGTCCTGCAAAGAATGGATGTTCTCCTTGCCCCTCCAAGATGTGGTTAGATCACCAAAGGACTTTGCCCACTGTGCAAACTCAGACCAGGGTGAAGAAAGATGCAACAGGATGTTTTCTGGATCCAGGTGTGGTGATATCTTCCTACTTAAACTGTCTCACTCTTTCTCTCCCTCTGGCCCTCCTCTCTTTCCTATTTCTATCTATCTCTCTACCTCACATTTACTGTTAAATAAAAACCATACTATTGACTTTGGCATATGGTGTTGCCTGCATCTTAATTCAGGTAGAGGCATCTGTCTGAATGGATCATAAGATCCAAAGTGGATCATAAGAGATGTCCTGACACAACAGAGTGCTGCTGTGAGAGGGTGAGACGTGCAGCTCATCCTTGGCCCAGGGACTGACACTTGATAAGGCAGGTGCAGCTCTTTATCTTCCCTACAATGGGTGTGCATTGGTGTTACATCCCACTCCTATGTGGAAGGGAGCAGCCAAGATTTGTAGATGTTCACATATGAAAAAAAATGGCAAAAGCCAAAGGGGTCCAAAAAACCCTCACAAATATTTTTATTAAAAAACTAAACACTCAGCGTGGCAATTGGTATGTGTTTTGCTACTGTCTTCAAATAGTAAGAGAAACAAAAGAATGAAAGAAAGAAGGGAAGCAGAAGAGAGAGAGAAATCAGGTAGGAAAGAAGATTGCAGTCTTGAGTCCAGAATTGATCCAGACAGCAGGTGTCCAGGGTCCTGAGAGCGTGTCACCCAGCCCCTGCGGTTTTATAGGTAAATTTTCTCCATCCTGGAATTAGGCTCCTCACTCTTCATACAGATGAGTTAACATGTGCAACCCAGTATTCTGGACCTTCCTGGAAAAGGGCTGGGGAGCTTTGAGGGTTTTTTGGTGATTTTGATTCTCCCTCTATTCGTCTTGCTGACTCCTTGACCCCACTACTGCACTTAAGCTGTCCCTTATATTGTGTGGTCACCATGGACTGGAACAGGAAATTCAGCTCCAGAATGATGCTGCCTTACCTTGCTATGGCTCCCCTTTCCAGGCACATGCTGTTATAACTTGCCTGCTTGATGGCTCTTGTTGTTTAGGGCATTGCAATGCATTAACACTTTACTGCTTAGGTAACCATCTGATAGGGACAGAAAACATCCTTAGGGCACAGAGGGAAGTGAACGGCTTAACATTCTCAATGACAGAGCAACATCTGCACCCTTTTTTTCCTTTCTCTTGTTTTCAGACAAGAGAACAACACTTGTTGTTGCAGACTTAGGGTGCCAGATGTTACTTTTCCGCTGTATATGTGTCAACATTTGTAGGGAAGTCATTGATCTGTACAGAAGGGAGCATGAGGCCAAATTTTTCCTAAATGAGGATGAAGGGATCCCTGAGTTTAGGGCTGCCTGGGGAATGATCAAGCCAGCAGGATTTTACAGATTTCAGATGAAGAATATTCTCAGAGCAGAAAATACAAGTCTCTTTTTTTTCTTCTTGCTTACAAATTAAAATTTAATTCAGTTTAATACAATCCAAATTAATATAACTAAGAAGGAAAAGATTGTGGTCCCCTGCAGCCTGAACTGCAGCCGGTCCGTTCTACTGTTCAAAACAATTTTTGCTTTAGGTACCGCAAGATCTCCTTCAGTAGATTAAAGAACTGCAGCAACTTTTCACGTGGAAATGGGCATGGTTTCGCTGGTTTTGGAGGTAGCGTCTGCAGGGGGGTCGAGGTTACGGGTGGTGGTGGTGCTGCAGTAATTGCTGGTCTTGCTGCCATCTTGGCCCGGATCCAGTTGTAGAAGTACTGAGTAGAGCTGGAGACCGCAGGCCGTTTAGGTCTGGCACAGCCTACTCCCCAGCTGGTCACACCAATTTGCCAGAAGAAGTCAGAACTCTTATCTTTGCAGACAAGAGGCCCCCCGCTGTCACCCTGAAACAGAGCAGAGAGGATTAAGGTGCTTTTAGGTGCCCCTGTCAGCAGTTAGATTTGGCTCCTTTGCTCTTCCAGCCCCTGCCAGAACTGTATTCCTGGCAGAGCAAGGCTCTGCTCAGGTGCTGGAGCCTGCAGAATCTTGGCACCCTTGGGAGCAGGCTGGGGACCTGTAAGGTGGGGTTCATTGTCTCCCCCATGCTCAGATGTTTCAGGGTTGGCATCTGGACCTCACTGAGCAAGGACACACGAATGGGAAAGGGGCGGAAGCTCCAGTGGCAGTGCGGAGCTGGGCCTAGGAGGGCAACTAGCCAGGAAAGCATGCGCTGGGCTGTGCTTGGATGGTGATGTGGGGCTGCCCATGCTGCTGGGGGACTCATAGCACGCTCCTACCTGGCAGGTGCCAACGCCGCCCTGCCCAGCGCACACTTGGTAGTCGTGGATGTACCCCTGAAGCCAGTCACTACTGTTGCAGAGCTTGTTATCCACGACTTGGACCTTGGCCTGCTGCAGGACATCTTTACCTGAAGCTGTGAGCAGAGAAAGGAATGAGCTCCCAGCAGCATCTTGCCCATTCTCCTGGCTTGTCTGCATGTTGAAGTCCTTCCCTAGGGCTTGGTTTTGCCTCTAGAGAGGTGTTAGAGTGCTGTGTCACTGCTGTCTGGCGTTGGGCAGCAACTCCAAATTGCTCCTGGACTCTGCGGAACCTGGGCGGCTCCTCGGGGCTGCCCCTTCCCCACCCTGGGCTCCCCATCTCCAGCACCCCCTGGCACTTCCTGCTCTGCCACGATCCTGGAATTTTTCCTGTCCTGTCCTGTGCTTCTCAGGGATCATCCAGGACCCCGCAGCTGCAGAATTTGAGGCTGGGGGGCATGGGGATGGCGCTGCCCCCAGGTGCCACCGCCACAGCAAGCCAGGCCCATATTTCTATAGGCATATGTCCCACAGCCCAACTCTCATTTTGGCTTCTGCTGTCAGGAAGCCCCAGCCATCTCTCCCTGGAGTGCCAAGTTTGCCCTCAGGGCACAGGTCCTTTATGGGAACTCACATTTTACAATCCTGTCACCCCAGCCAGCAACGTAACAGTTTTTCAGCTCCGACACTTTCACTGTGGGACCAGGCAGGCAGGCGGTCTGAATGGTGGAGCCGCACGGGACTGGCCGGTCCAGTTCCAGCAAGGCGATGTCGTAATGCTCGAGTTCAGGAACGTAGCGTTCGTGGAAGATCAGCCGCTTAATCCGGCGCACTTCCACCCCAGGGCCTGACTGGCCCAACGAGGTGGCCCCAAGCACGACGGCCCACTCGCTGATGGGACTGGAAGGCAGATGGAGAGAGGGGTGAGACGGAGTAGAATCATGTGCTGTGACAGCCCAGCTCTTCCCTGCCTTCTGCTCCTGAGGCAGAGAGGAAAGGAGCACTACAGAAAGTAGGCTTGAGATATGTTAAGCTGGAGGCTGCTAGGAAGCAGTGTCATGAGCCCAGTTGTCTCCCTGAGCGGTCTCTCAGCTGGGCCCTGCAATGCCCTGGCACCAGGCACACTGCAAGGAAATGGGATGAGAATAGCACGCACTGGCAATGTGGGTATATCCCTGTGCCCCGGTCCTCCTTACTTTGTGATGTTGACAAAGCAGTGGGCAGCTGAGAGGAGCCACTTTGTGCTGATGAGGGTCCCTCCACAGACATGTATGGACACTGGTGGGTTCCAGTAGCAGCGGATGCTGGCAATCCCAGCCCAGGCCCCAGACCCTGGCATGACATCTGTGCCACCCACAACGCGTGATGAGCCAAAGGTCGAACCCATGGGCCGGAGCCCACAGGTCCCTCTGTAAGGAGAAAGTCATTACTGTCACGTGCGGAAGCTTGTTGCTGTGCAGGCTGAAGGTCAACCAGCTTCCCTCCCCACGAGGCTTTGGTTGCAAAGCCAGCAGGGCCCAGGAACTGCTTGGGCCGTGCATCTGCCTGCCCGTTTCTGCTTTAGCCCAGTGCATGAGTTATGCCAGCAGCCCTGGTGCTGATGATGAACTGAGGCTCCTGCCCAGGGTTTTGGAAACTGGTATGGCCACAGGTGGCAAGCTGACATCCTCAGGGAACCCTCTAAGCCTTTCCTGTGCCCTCCCTCAGAGCCTGGGCCTACTTACCCACAGGCACCATGTGCAGGCCCACACATAGCCAGTAGAATGAGGATGCACAACAAAATCATCGCTGCCAGAGACACAAGTCAGCTGCAAGGAGAGAGGGCTTGTCACCTGCAGTGCAGCTGCCAGTGTAGTGCCCATAGAACTTGAGTTGCCGCAGTGCCCTTGGCCCTGGGGCTGATGTCACAGAGGGATTGGTTCCATGTTCTGGGCATGGTGCTGGCCTCTGGAGGTTGGGGGGAAGGGCAGCACAGAGGCATAGAATCACTGAAAGGTCTGGATTGGAAGGCACCTTAAGGATCAGCTAGTTTCAAACTCCAGCCATGCACATGGACACCTTCCACTACACCAGGTTGCTCAGGGTCCCATCCAAGCTGGCCTCAAATGGTAAAAGGGATGGGGCATCCACAGCTTCTCTGGGCAACCTGTGCCAGTACTGTGCCAATGATACAAGATTTTGCTTGTAATCCAAAACACCTACAGAATTTGCAGCAATAACAACAACTAAAAGCAACACACATTCTGATTTTTAAAAACAGTATGTGACTTTTCCAGAAGGAAAGGGCTGTGGTCCACTGCAGCCTGAACTACAGCAAATCAGTCCTTTCCTAGCATGCCTTAGGCTCCAGCCTTCAAGCTGCAGTTAGACTGGAGTGCGAGATGTGGCTGGGTTTTTGTTTCATTGAACTCAGTAAATTTGGTAATTCCCCTCCCCTGCCTTGGTTAAAGGGGAAAAGAGAGGCAAAAATATTTATTTCAGTTTGCTCCTGTAGTTCTTTGGCTTTAAAGGCAGAAATGCTCTTAATGCAGTGCCAGCAGTGGTATTTTGAGTGAAGTGGGCGTGAGCTCTAGGCTTTTGGCTTTTGCAAAGAGAAAAAAAGAGAAAAAAAGAGAGAGAGAGAAAAGAGAAAAAACAGAGAAAAAACAGAGAAAAGAGAAAAAAGAAAAAAAGAGAAAAAGAGAAAAAGAGAAAAAAAGAGAAAAAAAGAGAAAAAGAGAGAAAAAAAGAGAAAAAAAGAGAAAAAAAGAGAAAAAAAGAGAAAAAAAGAGAAAAAAGAGAAAAAAGAGAAAAAGAAAAAATAGAGAAAAAAGAAAAAGGGAGAGAAAAAAGAGAAAACAGAGAAAACAGAGAAAACAGAGAAAAAAGAGAAAAAAGAGAAAACAGAGAAAACAGAGAAAACAGAGAAAAAAGAGAAAAAAGAGAAAAAAGAAAAAAGAAAGAGAAAAGAGAGAAAAAAGAAAAGAGAGAAAAAAAGAGAAAAAAGAAATAAGAGAGAGAAAAAAAGAGAAAAAAAGAAAGAAAAAAGGAAAAAAAAGAAAGAAAAAGAAAGAAAAAAGAGAAAAAAAAGAAAAATAATAAGAAAAAAGAGAAAAAATAGAAAAAAATAGAAAAAAGAGGAAAAAAATTTAAAAAAGAGGAAGAAAAATAAAAACAGAGAAAAAAGAGGATAAAGAGGATAAAAATTTTCCCCGGAAAGTGTGTTTGCACCAAGTGAAGCCTGAACCTTGCTGGGCTGACGTTTCAGCCTTGCAGGTTCCTGAGGGCCTTTGTTGTTGATGGCCACGTCCTGTGGCCAAGTGTGAACTAGGGAGGCCTGCAGGTGTCACCTGTGGACACTGAAAGTTGCTCTGGTCAAAAACTGCAGGTTTTTGGTTTTGCTTTTGTTTGGTATTTCCCCCAGTGTGGGAATTCCAAATTGTTCTTAAGCTCATTATGATAGGACTGATTTGATCTTGTCACCTTGTGCCATGCAAAGATTTAAAAAAAAAACCAAATCTGCTGCATCATTGACAAACCTGAGTTGTCCAGCCAAAGCTGAAATTTGAGAAGAGGTTTCATAATTTCAGGAACACTTGTTACAAAGTTGGAGCAAAATGGACTTGGAAGAAAGGACAGGTCTGCACCATTGAAGGATACAGTGAAAATGAAATCAAGGGAAGCTGGTATTTCCTCCTTGGATGGATGCACTAATTTAACTGTGGTTTCTGCACCAGCTGTCTCCCCAGTATTAAGAGCAAATGCCACTCTTTTTGCAGACCTCTGAATCCTGTGCAAGGGTGTACAGGTATCACTGGTTAGGCAGGGCCATTGGCATTATGAACCCCAAAGCTGGAAGCTTCAGAAAGAGGAGGACTTTGCTCTGACAGAGCAGGACTACTACTGTAACAATCCACATCACTCACTGATCTCCTTGGGGCTATGTGAGGTATTCTGCAGGCAGGTCCATGTGGCTAGTTGTTCTTCTGAGGGAAACTGGCATTGTTTAGCAAGATCACCTTTTTCCAAACTTTTTCATTTTTTTTTAATTTAGGGCAGTTTAAAAACATAATTTAGCTAAATGCATCTTCCTTAGAGGGATCCTGCCTTTAAAAATGGGAGTGTGGGGGAAGAAAGCAGTCTACCCTTGTGCAGAGGTGAAACAGATGTTTCTCCTCCGTGGCTCTGGGCAAGCCTGCACAGACCTAGGGGTAAGGACCTAGCCCAGTATTTATGGTTGAACTGGTGCTCATCTGATGCCCACTTTGCATGTCAGTATGACAGCCACAGTAACAGGATGGAGCTTTGTCTTCTAACCCCAGATACCCCATCCCAGTGGGTACAGTTCATCCTCAGGACAAAGCAGGATGAGCAGCACATCTCTCATGACTTGTTCTCTGAGCTGGATGAGATCTGTATATGAAAGAGCCTGAAGATGTTGAATGGGAAGAAATGGCAAGGTAAATCCCTGTTGCTGGCTGCAGTGGGAGAGAAGTGCCCCATGCTGGCACTACCCTTGGGCTCTGCTTTCTGCTCTCTGGAACACAGAGCTTCTGCAGCTGCAGCTGCTGATGTGAGCAGCCTTCTCTTGCCACCCCAGAGCTTTAGCAATGGGGTTGGAGATCTGGAGCTGAAGAGGAGATGAAAGATAGTATCAAGTGCAGGAGCAAGCTCTGTGTCGCCACTTTGTCCTTGCACAGCCTCTGAGCTGAGGAGCTGCCCCACCAGTGAAAGGATGCTGCTGGACAGTTGTGCCAGTAGCATCAAAGACACTGAAGGTAATGTGGAAGCCACATCCCTCTGCGAGTGCCCAAGCTTGGTTTGTCACACTGCCCTTCACTCCCCAGTCAACCCTGCCTCAATGACACACACTTTTTCAGAAGTCCCACAGTACCTTTAAATTCTGTAGTCATCCCTCTAGCATTGCTAAGGCTGGCTCATTAAGTCCATTTCTAAGGCATCCAAGGAAACATTTGCTTACTACACTTCAGCCTATTAGCCTGCATTTTGTACAGCCCCTAGCACTTGGTAGTCTCACTTAGTAAGTACTACTTAGTTATACTAAGTAATCCATAATCTTGGACTACCTGGGTTAGATTGAACAGTTCAAGTTTTTGTCCTGCACCTATGGCTAACCCTCATACTACCCCTAACCAGAATCCAGCCAATGGGACATTCAACTCTCTCGGGCTCTCAGGGTGGAGTGGCAGTCCTCACTTTCCCCTGGAGGCTTCTTCACAGCCCTCCTAACACTGTGTTTCTGCTCTGTCTTGCACTGACACCAAACCCTTTTCCTGACCCTCACCCACATGAGCCCTACCAGCAAAGGTCTGCCTTGCACTGCGTCTTGGCCATTTCAGTCTTCATCAATTCCCAATACACTCAAAAAAAGGAGAATTATATTTAAGCATTTCTCATGGAAGGAGGAATTGACTCCAGTACAACTTATTAATAGGGCTGGAGGACTCCCTAACAGAAAAACAATTTTAAAACCTCTAGAAATGATATAACAAAGATATACATATGCGACAAATGATAAAATGAAAAAACCTCCCCAATGTTCCAGATTTTCTTAGTCCACTTTCCCATCTAAAACTCAGCTCCATGTTATTTCTTCATAGTTATCACTAAAGCATTTTGACAGAATATTAAATTTTTAAAATTCTAGAGCAGAAATCAACTGGAAGATGGGATCCTCTTCCATAGTTTTGGTTTTAAAATTTTTAAGACTCAATACAGTGGCCAGGGATGAAATAAAACGTGTGAGGGGACAGAAGGGATAGAAAAGTATAAGTTTACTACTGACTTCTCACTTAATTTAAGAAGTGACTAGGAAGAAAAAGATGACATATATATGTATGTATGTGTGTATATATATATATATATATATATATATATACACACATACATACAAATATTCAAAGATGGCAATTATATTTCTGTAGAATTTCAAAGATTTAAAGTAAAGGAGGAATCAAAGTACTAACACATCAGAGTATAAAAACTCCAAGAATATACTCAATTGCAATTCTTATTCCATAATTTAACAACAGTTCTAAATCTGCTTGCATGAATCCACAGAAGATACACTGATAGTGAAATAAAAAGATAAAGAATCGTGTTTACTCTTGCATGTATTGTATATATATACTACACCTCCAAAATGGCTTTTTTCACCACTTCTGAAAGACACAGATAGAACTGCAGGTATTTAATCTTTGTAGTGTTGCACATTAGGGTTTTAGCTCCTGTTTTTCAAAATACTTTGAGGATTTGTCTCACAAGATTTTTCACAATAGTAGAAAAACAAATAATTAAAATCTAAATTAGAAGCTTTCCTAAAACTAATGCCATAAAGCGTGAGCAATGGTGACAAATCATACTGTGATTTGCGAGCTATCAGGCAATGAAAGACCAGAAGTTTACAAAAATGAAGTGACTGATGTATCTATCGACTGCAAACCCTCTGCAACAAGAGATGAAATTGGAAGTCAGTAGTTGTAGCGGTGGTTTTGAACCAGGAAGGATTAGAGTCCCTCCACAGACTTGCAGAGGACGAAGACCTCTGGTGGCATGTTCCACAGACAGAGAATTTCCCCCCTGAGCTGCCAGAGACAATGGTTTAGACCACCAAGCCACGAACCCCAAGTTCCTGCTACTGGTTCCTTGATTTGTCTGTTATGTATCCCAGTTCTGGAACATTCCCTGTTACCCGGTTGTTCATTCGTTGTTCTCTCTTCCCCCCTCCTCTCCCTGAACCTCATTCGACTGCGCACCCTGGTCCCTCCCTTGTATTGCCCCTGCACCCTCAGTTTATTGGATGTTATTCCTCCCTTAAATACCCATGTCATGAGCTATTCGGGGCTCTTAGTCCCTGAGCTCCCTTGGGGGTAATAAACCTGCCAAACCCTCATGCTAGGAGTCCTCCTTCTTTGGGTAGTTCTTTGCTATCCTGCAGTGCTCTGAGGGCACCAACACCTCAGCCCGATGCAGACTAGCGGAGCCCACCGCCGGCTCCCCGAGGAAGCCTCCCCGATCGGAACGCGGACGGCTTCTCAGGGTCGCGCTAGCGCTCTGCTGCCGGGATCAGAGCAGGATTAAGAAGCAGGGAACGCGACAAGTAGTCAAAAGGGCACAAATCAGTAGACAGTCTAACAGATGAACCCACCTGAAAAAATACAATTTTGTGCAGTTGGTCAGAGACCAATACAGCAAAATCAGTTAAAGTTCAATGATTAATGAGGAGATTGTCAAAATTATCTGATAAATTCAGAGTAGAAGCTCCAAAGTCACACCACTGTTTCAGGAAATCCCATCTCTAAAATGCTTGGTTTATGCTATCTGTTTCTTCTTTTCCATACTACCATCCAGCCACTTTATATATCAAATTGGATACTATCACATAAGATTCATTTTTTATGTGTAATTCCTACAGAACACCATGAAAATAAAAAATCCAAACAAATCAAATTGGAATTGTATTTATTTTGCCTCTTGAACTTTATAACATTCACGACTACTTACATATCTGAAATATAATTCTGTTTCGCAACAGCTTCTATATCTACAAATGTGGAAACAACATACAGTTTTGCATTAAGAAAAAAATCTACTGCTCAATGAGCAGTCTGCAAAGAAGTAACAGTTCATGGTAACTCTTGTTTACCTGACTGTCAGTATTAATCCCCTGCAAAGAAACTATAACACAACTCCAAAGAAAAGGGCGTATGTTTCACATATAAAATTATATTTAATCATTTGTGCAGATGTTTGGTCTTATAGATGAAAACAGTTTCAGGGTAAATACTTACATATTGCTCAAAAATGCAAAAAAAGGAAAATAAAACTTTATCTGAGACATGCCCTGAGCTATCTAGACTCCTTAATAGTGCAATGTTGCAGTGATGCCTGGTTTCACCCTGGCTTTTGCAAATGAAACACAGTAACTGCTCACAGAGCTCCTAAATGGCTGACACAGCACAGTATTATATGCACTACAGCAGTTCTTGTAGCTTTGCCAAGTTTCTCTCCATCCACTGGATATTGAGCTGAATTGTGTCAATTGCCTCTTTTACACAACGCAGTTGAGAACTCTCCTCTGATTTTGACTCAAAAAATGACTTGACCTGCATAGCAAGAATAAAGAAAGAAAATCTTAATTAAAATCAACACTAGCCAGACAAATAGATTCAGCAGCAAAGGCTACACACATGTTGCAAGGAAATCCATTTTTGAGAACTATTTGTACCTATGAAGAAAGCAAACATCTCAAAGGAGTTCCCAAAATGGAAGGAAAGCATTTTTCATGGATACAGGAACAATAACTCATTTGGTTTCAATGTATCATTTCACCAATAAACAGACATTAATTTATCATATCACAAAGCCATCAGAGAGTACGCAGAGTTCTGGAAAAGGAGTCTTTCCCTGTGACAAAGAATTGGTTGTTGCAAGTAACCCTGTTCAGCATTCTGGAACAGCCCCCGCACCCAATCATCTTTATAACTGTGAATGTTAACACTTAAAATATTATAGATCAAACCATTAACAACTATCTCTACCAAATCATCTGAATTAAAGCATTAGACTAAACCTTAAATGATTCTTGCTACATTAACTTCAAGGCCTTGTTAGGGAAGACAACAGAGCTTTCTGAAAGCTATTAAACAATCTTGGCTGATACTCAACTTCCACAATAACTCTTTGGGATTGCTGATGGAAAAAAAAACAGAATAAAGCAATTTTTATGGCACACTATCACATTACAGAGATACAGAAAGATTACAAGATCTAGACCAAAATTACATATAGATCAAATCATTATTTTATGAGACAGTGTGTTCCAGTGCATAGGAAAACACAACAGTATAAACTAATAACTGAGTTAATCTCTGTAATGCAACTCTGTCACAGACTTGGTACATAATCTCCCAGTGTTTGTGCATATATTTGCCATGTGTGAAACAGGGAAAGCAACTGATGTATAGCCTCACAAAAGGGTGTCAAGGATATAAATAACATGTGCTTTTATCATCCTTCAACTAAATGAAAACAGCATTGGCACTAGAAAATACCCCTTTCTGGTAGATTGAGCCACCCACCTCAAGCAGATGTGACTTTGTTGAAAACTGAGAAGTTGACCAGCTAATGATGTTCTGGATAGTATATGAGCCAGGGTGAAACCTGAAAGACAAATATTTTCAGCTAGGTGACACTTAAAGATTTGGTATATGAACACATTCTTTTCTACTATTTCTACTCTTTTGTTTAGTAGCTGGAAATTATTAAAAGCACTTCAATACCTTACATTACAATTACATACCTTATTTTTCAAAAGAAATATATGGTTTTAGAAATCCAAGCCTCTAGCTCCCCATTGCCTCTAAAAATATAACGTCAGAGCAAAAGCCATGGAAAACTTTCGAACTTTTATCACAAATCAGATAGTAAAGAACTGAGGTCAACACAATGAATATCAAGATCTATATTTGTGGTATGTATGTGTTCTAAAGTGTTACCATAATTGAACTTGCGACCAGGTTTTGTTTCAAGCAAAGTGACTTTGTAATACTGGTTTTGAAGAACTTCCTAGAGCAGAAGTTTTCACTGAGAAGAAACTTTTACAGTAATGTGAAACTGCTTAAAATCAAAGCTGATATTTAGAAATAGAGGTGTGTAGTGCTGTTAGCTTTTTGAAGACTTGGGAGGCCAGCTTTCCTGCTAGGTACCTTTCAAGGCCAGTTGAAGAGAACATATTTCTGAAGCAAGTGGGATATTTTGGTTACTTGATTTTAGGAGTGCTGTAACAATGCAGAAAAAGTAAATGCTGACTTCATTCTCTGGATCTCCTTTTGAAATAATTTGATTCACATAGATATCCTGCAACTAAACCAATCATCTTAGAGACAGCAACCTTTCGAGAGAAATTAAGATCAAGATTGTTTAAAATTAATCTGAGATTCTAGGAAGTTCCAAAGTCCTCTCAACGATTGGTTAGAGTTCAAAGTTTATGAAGCAAGTTATATTTGTAAACTCTGATTTTAAAACATGATTTGCAATTTTAATATGAACTTCTTAGATGAACACAGCTATTTATTGCCTTGTTTGAAAGAAACAAACAGGTGCTTTGGCCACTGTGAGTTTGAAGTTTCAGTCACATCAAAAGCCTTACTTTCGTGTAAGCTTTTCCCAGTTCTCTTTGACGAAGTCCCAGGCCAGCAAATATCCAGGCAAACTCTGGCTAACAGTTGCTATGATATGTGAAAGCTCCTGTGACCTGATGATTTCTCCTTCAAGACTATTCTGCATTAACCTGGGAGACAAAGCATATAAAAAGAGACGGGAAAAAAACATCACTTCATATGTTCACATGGGTTTCCTGAAAGTGCTCAGTTAGATGGAAAAGATGATACAACACATCAACAAGCAACTTCTGGCATCTGAAGAACCTGATGTTACATTTTATAATAATGACTGTATTTACTTAGCTTTAGTTTCCAGAAATCAGTGACCTTAGCTCTAAACCAAGTACCTGAATTTTCACTGGTGTTGGAAAAGATGAAGTAAATTCTAGTAACTTGTAAAAGAAAAACAATGTATCAAAGACGTAAGAGAGAGAAGCTGAAGACTAAATTAGCAGGACAAGTTTGTGTTCTCCATGCAGCACCGAGATTTCATCTATAGAGAGGAACATAATGTAAAGTCAAAATTTCACCCAAAGAAAGGAAAAAAGAAGAGGGAAAAAACCCAAACAAAAAAAAGTATCTCAACTAGTTATTATTTTGATTATAAAGATATACTAATCTTTTAAGGTTCTATAGAACAGCCTGCAATTTTGTTACCTGTACTGCAAAATCTGAAATTTTGTGTTATCAGTAGTGCAAAGCCTTTAAGTTAAATTCTTTTCTCCTTATGCATATTCAGAGTTTGGTCTTTTTTGCTGCTCTGTTACAGAAGTTATTTTTAAGTGAAAAATCCCAGGTTCTTCATGTGTATGGAAGTCAGTGCAAAACATTTGGATGGATTTTCTTCAGCAATCAGAAATTTTTTCAAGAATAGAAAAAGGGCAATGCACTTTTCCAAGAAGATTTTATCACTTGTAATTTTGGCTCTTTCATACCAGATAAGCTTTCTGGCATCTTCTGTGCTGGCCAAGGCTTCAATCATTTTGCTTTTCTCTGCCTCAGAAACTGAAGAGAAGTACATCTTCAGGAGGAATTCCCAGCCATCATTAGACTTGGCTCCAACTGCAAATATGGCTTTCATAACATCACTAGGCAGACTACAGGAAGAAACAAAAGCAACAAAAGAAATAAACAAAGGGGGCACAAAAATGCTCACCTGAGGAAAGAAGAAAGAAGCCGCAAAATTAAAATATTAACTTGGAAGAGATGCCTCTCTTTGGAGGAATTTGATTTTGTAGCAATTGTTAAGGTTTGCTGAACTGAATTCTAATACTTTCAGTCACGAGGAAAACAAAGGAAGTTGTACAAAAAATTGAGAATGTTGTATGGCTCAAAATGCACATGAATCCACAGCAGAATGAATTCTGCACGATAAAAAGGTGTGCTTTGGCTTTGCCACTAAGTAATCTTTCACCATGCAGCTCAGAAAACACAGATGAAAGAAATTTATGGCTGGTTTTGCAGTTACACTTAATGAGACTGGAAACAAAGTCTAGCACAGTCATCCTCTCACTATGAAACAGCAATTACTTCTACACATGGAACAGTTAAAGACAGAATTATGTTCTTTATCAATACTAAGTCGGTGGTGGTGGTGTGGTGTGGGTTTTTTTGATTGCTCTGTTTGTTGTTGGGGTGTTTTTCCCAAATACAGTGGTGGCAATGTAACAGGAAAACAGGTGGGTAGAAGAAGTGGAAGCTCAGTTTTTGTGGTACCTTACTGTTCCATTGGACTTCATCCATGTCTCAAACATCTCAGTGGCAGTTGTTCTACAGTTTTTTATATCATGGGTGCAGGCAAAAACCAGCAGTGTTGACCGGAGCTCTCGTTCAGACACGGTCCCATCATCTGTCCAGTGCTGTTGATCAATTTTATCTCCAAACAAGTGCTCTATCCTATGCTAAAGGAGGAAATAGTTACTAGCAATACCTAGTTCCTTCCAAGAGGATTTTCTGTATACAAAATTAGTTTCGAATAAGAAAAAAAAAAAGGTTGAGCTTTGGAATCGTGGAAGCTAAACACAGTAGTTTTTCATCAATTTATTCCAGTTTACATATGCTATTTCTTAACTGTAGGAATAAGTATCAGATACCAGATAAATCTGAAAGATGGGCCAGGTTACATGTTGAACTGCACGTGGAAACTGAAGACTACTCTTCCAGCCACAGTTCAGACTTACTAGTAATCAGCTTACAATCTCAACTAACTACAACTTCTGTATGTTTAACTGCTTTTAACTTCTCCAAGTCACAGTAAAAATACCTTTGTTCGAAACAACTTTTGTAAGTCTATGGGCCGAACATCTTCAGTTTTCTGTACACCTTCAGTAGTTCTGTAGTTTGCCAAAACCACAGCTGGATGCCTGATCAGCTACCACATCTCAGCTGAAACTTCTGAACTTAAATAAAACTGCACAGACACTGCACAGCAAACCAGAGCTTCCGCTGTTTATAGCAGATACACAACAACTTTGGGTAAATTAAAATAGTGCTTTTTGTTTCTTATGTTTCCTTAAACACTCAATAATTATCCCTACCTAGAATAAAGAAAAAACATCTGCTATTTTATCTAATAATTTAATAATTTTCTTATAGACTAGATGCCTTTACTGATGTTTTACATGGTAAAGCAGCAAAGGTCATTTTAAACCAGTAGATGAATATGGAGAAGAAGGTAAACAGAGAAATGAAAGATATAGCCTCATGAAGAACTGAATCTACAATACTGGTTTCACTGTCAAGTCTGCAGCATTATATTGTATTAATCTATTACACAATTGGAACAGAACAACAGCAACCATCCTTGTGTTTCTATATCTATAGAAAACAGTTCCGTTTTTTTCTCCTGTCTAACTTGAAAATAACTTTTCTGTACAAGAAAAATGTCATGCACTCTGTTTAATTACATATTTGCACAAAATTGACCTGTATGGGCACTTTAAGACAGCCCCAGACACACCATGTTCCCACTGCACCACACTCCCTACAAAACATTTTGGGCATATGGATATTCCCAAATGCACAGGGGAAGGAGAGGGGAAGAACCTGATCCAAAAAATGTAGCATTTTGGTAAGAGATCAGTAGAAAAAGCTGGCAAGACTAGAATCCCCATGCAACATAGTGAAATTTCTGAGTATGTTCAGCAGTCAACACGTAAAAAGAGAATGTAACTATAAAGAACATTATAGCTATTATTTCAAATTAAAACTTACGAAAAACTAAGACATACCATGACTCGTGCTGCTAGTTGTTGTTCACCCTTTTTGTCTAAAAGGTTGTAAATAAGACTCAGCTGAAACAAAGCTTGAGTAAGCGGTGCAGTGCTGTTCTCTTTGTTAAGGTAATCAATCAACTCAAAGGCCTTTTCCAGAGACTCTCTTCCTAGACTATGGGTCAATGAACACAAACATTACAACGGGTTACAAAACAAGACCAGAAGTGATGCTTTCCATTACACTAACAGAGAGATAAGTGAATAGAGGGAGCAACATAATAAACAACTTACATGCAAAAATTTTCATATTTTAACTTCAGTAAGATTACAACAAAGCAACAATGGCCACTAACATGTCTTCAGTTAAGAAAAATTGAAAATGGGTAAGGAGGTGTGGCAAGTACATCTGAAAATACTTATCATAAATGAGGGCACTCAGCTTTTGAAGAGACTATCCAAAATGTTCAGCCACACCTGCTCTGACAGTGGTGGTGAAACACATGAGAGGGCACCAGTAAAAATTTAAGAGGGAAATAGCTTACTTTTGTAAAGTGGAGCACTACAGTACACAAGAGTAGTCTAATAGTCAGATTATCAGACATTAAAGGAAACAGTGTCTTCCAGAAATGGAAACTATCATGTAGCTCTCTGTGATCCAAATAAATAGATGATGCTATAAAAAACAGGGAGATAACATCTAGCACCAATATGGAAACATCAGTGAACAGTTCCAACAAGGCTATTGAAGACTGAATTAAACTTTCTCTAAAGCAGTTGTCTCTAGAAACTAAATCTGATCTTCTCTGACTTGGAAAAAACTCGAAACACATATTAAATACGTTTTCCAGTATGGAAGTCTTACCGTGCAAGGTTGAAGATATTGTTGATCAAATTTGCTCTGTCTTTAGGACTCAGAGCAGTGTGGTTTTTTTTCAACAGATCAATCAGTGTTTTCCAGTCTTCAGCATAGTGTACTATGTAATAGCCATTCATGTCCACATTGAATTTTATCCATTCCACCTCTTCTGGAAGTTCAATGACAGCTAGTGGACAGACAATATGTTATCAGCAGAAACAAACATTTAACTTCTGTTTGTTCAAATCAAAGTCTCTGGAACTAGTCTACTTCATAGAGCCAATAAATTCTTTCACACTATTTCTCACTACTATGAAGAAGGAAAAGCCAGCATGAAGGTTTCGAAAGACAGCTCAAAAATTCCAAGTTGTACTTCCTCATGCTTTTTCCTACATCTGACTGAATGAACATTATCACAGTCTGCCCCAAGTTGCATCAGTTAACTTTTCTCCTTCTGTCCTTCTTTCAAACAGCCCCATCTACTGTTCCAAATACAGTATTTTCCTACACAATTAATTAAAATAAATATTTCAGTGGAAAGTTGCTTCATAACATTTCAGCAAACTGGCAGATCAACTTTCACATTACTTGCTCTCTAAAGAACATGAAGTTTGAGGGACTGTGTGTATGCACTGTGACAAAAAGCAGGGGCTTTTAAGAATTTCAAACCTGTGCTTCTGTTCCAGTTGCTGTCATGTATTTATACATATAATGCTATAGGGAACCAACTTTCTGATGATGACAACACCAGCAGTGCTTTGCTCCAGATCTCTGAAATTATTTTGTACCCTGTACATCTTCATTTTCACATCTTACTCAAGAGCATTCTCAGATAAATCATGTATCTGCAACACTTCAGCAACTTGCTACCAAAGCTCTGAGTCACATACCTGATTTCTGATCCAGTAAATATGCATTAGTACAATGGGTGACATTGCACTTATTTGTCATGTAAGTGAGAGGAATATGCCACAGGTAACTGAAAAGGAAAACAAATGTTTACTGACATATTATATACATATGATCTCCCTTGAATGGTTTTGTTTTAATTTAAGCACTTTTATATACTAATAATACTAGAATCATTGAATGCTGTGTAAAATAATGAAGTATAAATCTCACTTATATAATCAGAATATGATGAAAGAATAAATGCACAGCAGGCACAGAAATTATTTTTTTAAGTCCCACCATGTTGAGAAATGGGTAAATTTTATAGAATAGATTTGGTTAAGGTTGTCTAGTACAGCTCCCCTGCAATGAGGAGGGACATCTTCAACAGATCATCTTGCTCAGAGTCCCATCCAACCTGGCCCTGAATATTTTCAGGGATGGGGCATCAACCACCTTCCCAGGCTACCAGTGCCACTATTTGATCACCCTTATTGTAAAAATACTATTCTTTATATCTAGTCTAAATCCACCCTCTTTTATTTTAAAACCATTATTCCTTGTCCTATCACTAGAGGACCTGCTAAAAAGCCTGTCCCCATCTTCCCTTTAAGTACTTGAAAGAATGCAGTGAGGTCTCCCTAGAGCCTTTTGTTCTCCAGCATGAACAGCCCAAACTGTCTGTCCTTGTTAGGAGAGGTGTTCTGTCCATCTGATTGTTTTTGTGAACTCCTCTGGACTCACTCCAACAGGTCCCTGTCCTTGTGTTGGGTGCCCCAGAGCTGGATGCAGGGTTCCAGGTGGGGTCTCACCAGAGTGGAGCAGAGGGGCAGAGTCCCCTCCCTCCCCTGTTGCCCACGCTGCTTTGGATGCAGCCCAAGATACAACTGGAATTCTGTACTGTGCATGCACACTGCTGGCCCGTGTCCAGTAGCACCAGTACCCCCGAATCCTTCTTTGCAAGGCTGCTCTTGATTTGTTCATCCCCCAGCCTGTGTTGGTACCAGAGATTGCCCTGACCATGGGCCCACTGCTCAAGTTTGTCCAGATTTGTCTGGATGGCCTCCCTTCCCCCAGGCATATCAACAGCACCACTCAGCTTGGTGTCATCTACGAATTCTCTGCGGGGGCACTGGATCCCACTGTGTACATCACTGATGAAGATCTTAAACTGCTCTAGTCCCAGTATGGGCCCCTTTTGGACTCCACTTTTCCTAGCACTCCTTTCCCAGTTCCACCATGCTAGGTAGCTTGTCCAGAATGATATCAACAGGTAATCTCTGGCTGCATCAGAAATTCATCCAATATTATTTTTACCTGAGTCCAGCATAGTTTTCCTGATCTTTTACAAGTTTTAACTAAAATAAAAAAATGGTCCAAGTACAAGACTCAAATTCCAAATCATAGTATAGAAACCATAATTAATTGCATACCATAAAGGCTTTCTTAAGTGAACTGCCAGCCTGAAGAATGAATGCTAAGGAGGCTCATAATGATGCTAAGGACTTGGCTATTTAGAGAGTACACAAATCTGAGTGGAATGAAAGAAACTGCACATACTAATGTGATTTTGACAGGGACCTGCTCTGTGTATGACTTACACAGATGCTCTTCTTCAAAATCTTTTCATGCATGCTCCAAATTTACATCAACTAGAAACAGAAATTACTTAGCGTAAAAATCCCTCCTGTCTTCCCTTACCTTCTAACCCCACATCACTTTTCTTCCTCCACATAACAAAAATAAAAGAGCCCTCTAAATTCCTACATTTCATGTGATAAATTTCTTTCACAGACCTAATTTTCTGCAAGATGATACAAAGGACTCAGCTCCTGTTAAAACTTCAAACAACTGAATAAAACCAGCAAAATCTCAAAAGAATTCACATTTACATATTTTTGTTAGAGGACACTGTTGAGGGTCATAAGGTAAGGTACATTTCCAATAAACTAGATTTTAAAATTAACAACTGCCACATCTTTGCTGCTTCAGCATTTGCACATGTACTTCATTTTAGGTTTTGGTACAATGAATATCGCCTCTGCTACATATTCAGTCATTTGTTGTCATGCAGCAGTATCATCTTAAAACTTCAAAACCAAGAAAGCATTGATTCTAGCTTTTCTACCTTGTAGCAAAGCTCAAGATATACACTGAATTTTGGAAGTAAGCAAAGGCACTGAAGTAGGATACATGCATCTGTAACTTCTGTAAAACTCTGCAACCTGCCTTTCTTCAGATTCCTGTTAAACACACAAAACTTTCTCAAACGTAAAGAAACCTTTACATATATGATCTGCCTTTTGGTACTGAAAACCAACTCATGATGTCAAGCTTAAAAGCTTCAGGAAAAGGATGCATGTAAGAAACTCAGATTTCAAAGGGTATCACCGATCTTTACCAGTTGCTTCAGTGGAAGTAGACATGGACTTTCAGCCAGATACCAGATGTGTTAATTTCTCTGCTGAGTTCTCTATTACTACCTGCCTTCAAAGGAAACACTACAAGACCTGAATACAAGTGAGAAAGATGTACAAGGTTTAAGACAGCTGCTTGCTTTTAATGGATAAAAGGTATTAAGGAGGTAATAACCTTGCATCTGATGTCCAATTTTCTGGTTCCACACGATACAAGAATTTCTCTTGTTGTACTGAAATAACCTTTCCCTTTCGGACAACAGTGACTAAAGGAAATCCTTTTTGCACGATCCAAGTCTTCATAATTTTTTTTACATCTAGTGTTCCATTGATAATCTGTAAAAGCAATCATAACATAAGAAAATAGCAAATGGAGACCACTTAACTTCCTTCTTATGTTACTAATTACATGGTAGCACAATTTTGCATCTGTAAACAATCACTTTGACAGTGAACTTGTAAATTTCATAAACACCAATTTAGGAAAGCAAGTGGTTTTTATTTTAAGTTGAGGGAATCCTAGCCAAGCAGTAGGAAGACAAATTGGAAACATCAGGTAAGTTGAACTGGTATGTAATAAGGGTGGAGAGAGAATGTTACAGAAAAGAAGAGCTACAGTAAGCTCCCAAGCTCTCGCCACCCCTTCTCCTTCCATATTGGTATGCTGACACTGTGCTCCCACCTTTAACAACTCTTCATAGAATCACAGAATCACTGAAGTTGGAAAGGACCTCTATGATCATCAAGCCCAACCTATGATTGAACCTCATAGCTAAAAGATAATAGTTGCTTCTTGAACACCTCCAGGGATAACTCCATCACCTCCCTGGGCAGTCGGTTGCCATGCTTATCCTACCTGAACCTCCCTTAACACAGCTTCTGGCCATGTCTTCTCACCCTGTTGCTGGCTGCCTGGGAGAAGAGGCCAACCCTCAACCTGGCCACAACTTACTTTCAGGAGATTTGCAGAGAGCATAGGGTCACCCCTGAGCCTCCTTTTCTCCAGGCTAAACACCCCCAGTTCCCTCAGCCACTCATCATAGGACCTGTGCTCCAGTCCCTTCACCAGCTTTGTTGCCCTTCTCTGGACACGCTCCAGCACCTCAATGTCCTTCCTGAATTGAGGGGCCCAGAACAGACACAGAACTCGAGGTGTGGCCTCAGCAGTGCCAAGTACAGGGCGACAATCACTGCCCTGGTCCTGCCGGCCACACTCTTGCTGATACCAGCCAGGATGGCATTGGCCTTCTTGGTCACCTGGGCACACTCCTGACCCAGCCTCGTTCAACTACTGTTCACCAGCACCCCCAGGTGCCACCTTCCAACCACTCTTCTGACAGCCTATAGCACTGCATGGGGTTGTTGTGATGCAAGGGCAGGACCCAGCATGTTGCCTTGCTGAATTTCGTACCATTCGCCTTGGCCCATTGGTCCAGCCTGTCCAGATCCCTCTGCAGAGCCTTTGTGCCCTCCAGCAGGTCAACACTCCCACCCAACTTAGTGTCACCTGTGAACTTAGTGAGGTGCACTCAACCCCCCCACCCAGACCATCAATAAAGATACTAAACAGGACTGGCACCAGTACTGTGCCCTGGGGAACACCACTGGTGACCAGCCACCAGCTGGATGTGACACCATTCACCTCCACTCTCTGAGCCCAGCCTTGCAGCCAGATTTTAACCCAGCAAAGTGTGCACTTGTCCAAGCCATGGGCTGCCAGCTTTTCCAGGAGAATGTCATAGGAAACAGTGTCAAAGGCTTTACTTAAAGTCCAGGTAGACAATATTCACAGCCCTTCTCTCATCTTCCAGGCGAGTCACCAGGTCATAAAAGCAGATCTGGTTGGCCAGGCAGGACCTGCCCCTCCTAAATCCATGCTGACTGGGCCTGATTCCCTGGTTGTCCTGTATGTGCTGTGTAATGGTACTGAAGATAATTTGCTCCATGACCTTCCCTGGCTAGGTCAGGCCAATAGGCCTATAGTTCCCTGGATCCTCATTCCTTCCCCTGTCCTTCCTGCTGTCTCTCCACCCTCCTTTCCCTGGCTTCTTTGACTCCCACAGCCTTTGCTGACTCTGGCCCTCACTCTCTTCTGCCCAAGCCCTTGCTTTCTTGAGCCCTTCACACTCATTTTAGAATTAGACACAGCCTTATGCCTGTCTTATAATTTGAGACCTGCCTGTACAGTCTGCTTTCTTAAAACTGCAGCACACTTGTTAGAACAGAAGGTATCGCAAACGAAGTTGCACTAGCAGAGAGTAACCCAAGACCTCTACAAGGCTGGATTTAGCTATTCCTCAAAAGTAAATTTTATCCTGAATTTTACTACTTTCATTCTGGTCTTAACACACTACACATGTAACTCTAGAGAGGATATGTCCATACTGGATGGACATACATGGCTGTACATATCCACTCACAGTGCTTTTTTAGGGATAATACTCAATGCAGCCCTAGAAGCTTCAGGAATCTACCTATCTAAATGAGAGAACTTCGGAATAGGATATGCAAAAAATTCAGAATATTTACCTCCAGTCCATTATCCTATTTTTTCATAAGCAAGGAAATAAATAAAACCTTATGATACTCTTACAGAAATGGAGGGGGGAGAAAGGAAAAGAGGAACAGTGTGTTGAAGATGGATACCTCATTCATGCTGTCCCACAAGTCATCACTTTGGGCAGTTCTGTAGTCGTGCTTATGCAAGTATACCTCAATGCCAGCTTGGAAAACATCCTTAGAGAGATAATGCTTCAGCATCAAAAGAAGTGAAGCCCCCTTCAGGGAGAGGAAAAAAAAAAGAATCAGTAGATTGAAGTTACAGAACTTTTTGATGCATATGCATATTATAGCTCTTTCACAGTACAGGAGTAACTTAGAAGCCAGCAGATTTTATTCCAAATAATATCCTTCAAATAATGACCTTTACATACAGTTGCCTTGGAGAAATATTCTTTTAATATTTCATAAACTCCAAATACAGTTAGAGAAAAGGCTAATGCAGTTTGAAAATTTTTCCCAGCTGCTTTAAAAAAAATACTTTAAAGGATCAACCTACAGTTACAAAATGGACTAGTAGAATTTGACATTTTTTCCAATTAACATAACCTGAAAAAGATTGCCTTCTTACTGATAAGTCTCTGCCGGCTGCCATTTTTCATTACCAATACTCATGCATGGTACAGAACTGCACTTGTGAGTAAGTGTTTAACAGTCATGTGATTTGCAGTTATATCAAATACCTAAAAATACAGGAAAAATATGAGATACATCTGGTAGGCTGGAATTGACTGTACAAGAACAAGTACATTTTGATGTGTTTAAATAAAGCCATGTTTTGCTAAAAAAAAAAAAGTAACTGAGTAGTTTTAGTATCAAAAGGGCTGTGAGTGTTTCTGTGTCACAGCTATCAATAAGTAAATTGCCTGAGGACTTGGATACTGTAGAACCGAGTGCAGATGAGCAGCCATAGATCAACAATAATTTAAAGGTGCACTTTATATTTTTGGTACTGTTTCTAGGAAAGAAATAAGAAGTAAAGGAGATGATTTTAAAGAGATAATGCCTTGTTCTCACACATTCCAAATTCAAGTTTTGGAATTTGAGTAACATCTTATCTGAAACTGAAGGTTGCCTGGTTACTCATTACTCACCAAATTGCAGGAATAGCCCTTACTACAGTTTTTAATAATATGGCCACCATTTCCTTTCCTGTATGCATCTATACTTAACCTACACCTCTGCTCCTTTGTTCTTCCTACTGTCATATCCTTCCATATACTCTGTTTTTGCAGGTGGATCTTGTCCCACTCATGGGTATTAGCTTTACTGACAGTCTACAAAACAGTCAGACTAAAAATAATATTGTACAATAACTTTTATTCCAGACAGTACAATGTAGAGGTCACCTACTAATCTGTGTCAGTTGGTAACCCAGTAAAAATAATTATGTTGTACAATTCAGAAACAGACAACCCTTTGCTTATTAGGGACTACATGGTAAGGGTCTTCTCATGTGAATCACCAAGAAGTCTAACTAAGCTATAGGGACAAGAATAGTGGAATGCAAAAACATCATGCATGAATGAAAAGCTATGCAATGAAATCCTCTGAAACCAGCCGTGAAAACACTGTTTCTGACAATGTGCAACATCTCTTATAGTCAGCTCTTAAAGGTGTAGGTTGATACAATTCTATCCAGAATGTGCACATACTTATTAGTAGCAAAAAAGTATTAAATAATTCTCCAAATAGAATGTTATATTAATTGACTGAAACTCCAATCCAATCACTTAGGGAACTTTTCCATTAAAATTATATAGAGAAGTCAAAGAATTTGTATCTCGAAAATTAGTTGGCTACAGACATGATTGTGCCAAATGCATAGTTTCCAGAAGCTCACCAAAAAGGGAATTACTTGAGCAGCACCTCTCATTAAAGCATTAAACAGCCATGCCTTTTGATAAAAGGAGAGAATCCAAATTCATTTGGCAACCAAGGTAATATGGAAATGACACATATCTGTTCTTGCAGTTTAGAAAAGACTCCAAAATAAATGGAAGCACATCACTATGGAAAGTCTATTTGGCATCTCAGACTATTCAAGGATGCCAGACAACACGTGTTGACCAGTTGGGACTTGCAAAAAGAATTCAGAGAAAACAAACCAAGACTGTCATGGGAACTGCATTCCACTGAGCAGAGGAAGATGTAGTATTTGACTATTTTCTAGTGAAAAACAGCTGTCCCTATGATTTCTAATTAGATCAAAGTACAAGACAGTGATGGGAAAAATGCCAAAAAAAAACCCCAAACAAACAAACAAAAGGCTTTCCTCCAACACTACCAAAATGTGGTATCTAAATCTTGAGACAATGTGAACTTTGCAAATACAGGTATTTCTTCTCTCATGCATTTTCAAGCAAGGCACTGAGATGCTTTAATAACATAAGCTTCACACACAACTCTCACTGGACACTAGAAATAATCATGTTTCAGACCACCAGGATACACAGTAAAATAATTTGAATTCAGAGGCAAGCTTCCAGTTCAGGATGTCTCTAAAATACTGTTTTTTCTTTTTAAACCAGGGAGAGTATAAGATTGAGAGATTATTTTGGTATTTTATTTTTACTCTTTTTTTAATCACTTGTTACAGTATGCTATCGGAAGAATGTATGCCTAACTGGATATGCTGCTTTACCTATTGGTTCCCCTCTTACATCTTCATGAGTATGACATTTTGTGCTCAAGCATTCAACAAGATGGTAAGTAAGGCCACAAATACATATACATAGTATTTTCCTAATTAAATGCTATGTAGATGCTCAAAAACATTCTTGAGGAACACTGCATTGTTTGAATTGGATGTAAACAACCTTCAAAGATTTAAGCCAATACATGCCTATTTACTTGTGATTCCACATTCATATTATGAACAGCTAACATATCACTTTCCAAACATTTTGGAATATTTTTACAGTTACCTTGATATAAGAAAGAGCATCAAACATTTCTTCGATTTGCTCTGAAGACTGAACAGCAGAGGAGACTGGATGTGAAGAATTCAAGGCATCCTTCATCATAGCCTTGAAAATTAAAGTAAGGAAATCTTCATCCTAGAAGAGAAACATTTATAACTGTTTAGGAAGCTGAAACATACACATTAAGCAGAAAAGTAAAAGCTGTCTCTGCTTTGCTCCTCCATTGCTCTAGGCAGCAAAAGAATTGTCAGGGTATCACTTATAAAAGCTACTACTACCCTGCCACATTTTAGCACTGGAATCTCACTTTTGAGTTTGCATGATTATACAGACCCTTGAGCCCCTATCTCAGTCAAGTGTGTCATTGGCACTAGACCAAAATGCACCTTCTAAATAAGTGTGTGTCAAAATTCACATTTGGCTCACCAATGTTTCCAGTTCATTTACAGGAGGTAGGGAATACAAAAATATGACTTTCATGTGCTTTAAGCATGAAGTCTAGAGAAACTATTCACTACAGCAATGTTGGGGAGAATAGAAACCACACCTTATCTAGTGATTACCAAACTTCTTTTCTTTCAGAATGAGGATATTTGAATTTATTACATTGCTACCAGAACAAGAAAGGCCCAAACACTGAAAAGCAGCTGATCATACTGGTATTTGTCCATTTCATTTCATCAAGGCAAGCAAACAATCCTCTATGCAGTAGAGAGTTTAAAAAACCCAAAAAACCCAAACAATAACAACAACAACAAAACAAACCCACAAAACCCCTCTGTGAAAAACAATAAAAATAACTGTTAAAGTTTAAAATGTTAAGACTATTCTTCTTGAATGGAGAAGTTCTGGGTGATATCTTTTATTTTTACCAAAACACATTCTGGCACCATTAAGTAATGAAATGAGATATTGGTCAAGACAGCTTGTCAGACACCTTTTGGAACGACGTACACAGATGTTAGCTGTGTCCTTGTTAAAAAAGGACACTACTTTTGTGTCCCACCCTCAGCACATATGCACCCAACAAGCAGAATGGCTACATACTTCTGGTGACAATCCAGCTAAACAAGCAAGCTAGGCCAGATCAAAAAGCTTTGCAACATCCAGTGATGAAAAAGAATTCTACTGGACCAGGTTAGCAACTCAAGTTTCTTAATACTAGTAAGACTGATTTGAGAACTCAAAACTTACACTTCTCCAGAATGATGAGAAGAACACAATCTATCAGGCAGGAAACAGTCAGTACAAATCAGGTGTTTAATCCCATGACTAAGGCAAATCACATAACCACTCCTAGAAGTTGATTTCAGGGCTCAGGTATGTCCTGTCCTTGGAGATATCTTTATCCAAAATGCAAAATTAATCTTTCCACTACCCTCTACATTTAATTCCACTGATCTTTATTTATCTGCCTGTCATTCTCAGTGACAGGAAAGCATTATAGCAGTAGCTGATATCCTTTCCTTGGAGAAAAGAAACTAAATTTGAATCCATCATGTTTTCTAGTGTCTGAAAAGCTAGGTCACTTAGTACCTGAGTGAGTTAGCAAATAATCACTAAATTATTATATCAGAAAGATATAGCCATATATGTAAACAGAAGTATCTGTGGGAGCAGAGCCTTGTATTAAATGTAACTCAAGGCTATCAGAACCCCATTTGATACTTTTATGTCCTGTCTGCTCATTTGTGAAACCCAAACTGACTCAAACACATGCAAGTACCATGATGATGGAAAGACAGGAGTTACCTCATGTAGAAAAACAAAATGAAGGGAACTTGTAATTAAGAGAACAAAGAGCATTTAGTTAGAAAGAAAAGACTATTCAGGCAAGGCAGGAGAGATGTAACTAAGTTTTTAAAAATGTAACAAGTGCACAGTGGTTTGCAGAAAGAGCTATTATATAAGCATTTATCTTTGAGAGAAAAGTCTGATGTTGCTATTAGAGACTTGATCACAGATATTACTGGTTAGCAAGCTTATTAACAATTATACTATTGAATATCCAGGCTCATGCTATTCTAACCTGATGGTGAAAATATAAGAACTATGTACACTTCTAATAAACTTCTCTGCTTATACCACGACTCCGAACAGTGTTTTGTGCTTGCAAATGGCTCCTTGAACAGGGACACACAATCTCTCAGGCGATCCTGGACTGGCAGCACATCCCGACTGTACCAACAGTGGGCTTCAGGGATTTGCTGAGGATGTCCTTTCACCACTGGCTAATAAACAGGTTAGAGATGTAGTCGGGTAATTCCCCCATAAAATGGGCAACAATGTATCTAAATTAGAACACTTCCATAAAGCCTGTTTATTACATATAACAAAGGAGCAAAATCTTAGAAGATCAGGAAAAGAAAGTAATATGACTCCTTATATGGGTGAAAACTTATTGTCCCTGGTACCCCCTTGACAGCTCCAATGACCTCGATCACTGTAAGCCAGTGAGGGATGCCTTAAAAGCATGTCAGATACACCTGAGATTAACTCAGATGAATTTAAAACATGGAAAATCATATATACTGCATTACAAGCTCCTCGTAATTCCAAAGACATAGTACTCCCAGCCATAAATTCTCCTGCAGACTCTTCCCCCACACCCACAGCACCGCACTCATGTTCTAATTCACTTGCTTTGCATCTGGAGGGGGGACCACCGGGGACAAAAAAGAAAACAAACTTGTAGAAAAAAATCTGCGATTCATATTCTAAAATACCGTCAAAACAGCTACAAATTACGGCTGCAGCACCATCTACTGACATAAAGGTGCTAGAACAGCCCTTTGTACCTTAAAGTGAATTTTCGCTGCTCCCTGAGCTAACAGGCTTTTTTGATACCTGTAGAAAAACAGCCTTGCTTTGAGGAGATGTTGAATTTCTCCATCTTTTGCCTGTGGCTTATCAAGGCAATCAGCCTTGTCATGAGCAACTTTCTTATGAAATGGTTAAAGAAGTAAGAAAATCTGTGAAAGAGAATGGTTTGCAATCTTCCCATACATTGAGACTTGAAGAAGCTATCACAGAGAGCTATGTTACCTGCTGACTGGAAAGCTTTATTTAAATGGATTTTGAAAGCAGCACAATATTCTATGTGGCAAACAGAGTACAACGGGCCTTGTGAAGATCAAGCATGGGCTAACATAAACAGCGCTAATGCCGCGATAACAAAGGATCATTTGACAGGGACTGGAGCTCAGATGACGATAGGAGAACAGTTAAGGATGCCCCCAGAAGCGTATAACCAATCAAGGGAGCTGGCTATAAAAGCTCAGAAAAGAGTGCTGATGTTAATAAAACTGAACCTGGCTTCTCCACTATATGGCAGGAACCTCAAGAGCCCTACATTACTTTTATCAATCGTTTGCAAACAGCTGTGACAAGGCAAATTGCTTCACCAGCTGCAGCAGTAGTTTTACTGAAATCCTTAGCTTATGACCTGACTGTTGCAAGGCACTTGATCAAGTTAAAAACAAACCTGATGTTTTCTTACGTGACTTTATCAAAGCTTGTGCACATGTTGGTACAGAACAATACAGAGCAAATTTACTAGCAACCGCCTGAGCTCAACAGCTACAGGTTGCCAGGGCAACAGCCAAATGTTTTGATTGTGGAGAGAAAGATCACGTGAAAAAGCGGTGCCCAAAGAATAAACAAGGGAAGAAAAAACCTAGTAAACTGTGCCCTAGAGGCAAGGAAGGTTACCATTGGAGTAATGAATGTCATTTCTAGGTACGACAAAGATGGCAAACCTCTGCCACAGCAGGGAAACTCAAAGAGGTGCTTGGGACCCTGTGCCCCACAACAAAACAGGATCCAGTGGCAGCAAACTTACACAGCTTAAGCTCAAGGTACATCAAGGGGACCCCAGGCAGTGCTGGGATGGACTTGGCAGTTTCCTCCACAACTACAATAAATTACACATCAGCTCACCTTATTCCTACTAGTTTAAATGGACACCTTTCTTTTAAATGTCATTCATTGTTACTTGGAAGATCATCATCATCTAAAAGTAGACTTTTTATTTTTCCAGGAATCATCCACTCTGATTCTAGGGGTGAAATAAAAATCATGGCTTACACTTCTAATCCACCTTGTACAATTCCAGCAGGATAATGTCTTGGTCAACTGATCCCACTCCCTATGCTACCAGATATGCAATTGAAACCATCTGTCAGTGCTGACTGAGGCACTGGAGGTTTTGGGAGCACATGCACTCCCTCACTCTTACTGGTCTAAACTTATTTCTGTACAGCAACCTTTCCTAACCTGTGGTTCTAATCTGTGTTACAACCTGTGTTGTAGATGGCAAGTCCTTTACAGGATTGATAGATACCAGAGCAACCATAACCATCATCAGTGGACGTGAATGGCCACCCAACATGGCCCTTGACAACTCCATCAGCGATTGTCGCAGGCATCAAAGGTCAGCAGATGCCACAGCAGTCAGCACAAAACCTCATGGTTCATGAGTCAGAAGGGAAACAAGCACAGCTCAAACCCTATGTACTTCCTACTACATGCATACTGTGGAGAAGAGATCTGTTGTCACAGTGGGAGCTAACACTGACAATAAATTTTTGGAAGGGGTCACTGAGGTGCAGCTGAGACTTAAACTCACATGGAACACAAATACTCCTGGGTGGGTCTCTCGGTAGACCCTCAAAAAAGACAGGCTGCAAGAAGCACAAGAATTGGTCTAAGAATAATTGGATCTGGAAAGTATTTTTTCTCTATCCACAGGACCCTATTCATTACCTGCAAAGAACAGCAAACCCAGTGCAGAAGAGATGAAGACGCGAATGCGTCACAATTTTAGTTTGGTAACCAAGTACAATGGGTTTGACACAACACATGTAACCCTTTTTGTTATCCTCAGCATACTGTCCATGAATGTGAACCAAGCATGGGTCCCACAACCAAAGACCAATGTTTGACTTGCATTAGTCAAAGCAATTAATTAATCTACCCTTTGTAAAGCCATGACCAGTCCTAGTGATCCATTTCAGACATTTCTGGTTGGCATTCCTTTGCTGGAGGATGAATGGAACAAATTATATAGTCAAACAGGTATGTGTGATTGTACAACTCCAGGTAAGCTTAGATTGTCGTGGTGTTTGGGATCACAGCAATCTAACGCTGACCAGACTATGGGAGGGCACCTGGGCAGTGCTAATGGAGGCATGAGAAAAGTTAGTGACTTCCCTGCTCCCTCACTGCAGACTCAAGAGCTGGATGTGCTAGGCTCTATAAAAGTTGCTGTGTGTTTTTACCTTAATTATGCTAATGATCCAAAAGCAGACAACACAGGGGTTGATATAAGTGCCACTGGCATTTACCATAACGCTTCTGCCTGGTGCAATTTTACTACTCCCTTACAAACCACAACAGAGACAAGTGCAGTAAGTCTGCCTGATAACATATTTTTAATATGTGACAACAGAGCATAGAAAGGCATTCCAAGTAATGCAGTGGGAGGTCCATACTTTTGGTCCTTTGACCTGTTTCATCCTAGCCTTGAAACTGTAACTGATTGGACACTACATCATAGGCAAAATAAACGTGATGCTAAGTAATTTGACCCTGACTGTAACTCTGAGGTTGAATTCTGGAATAGAACAGAGATTTTTTAGTTTCTTAGTTGCCTCTATTGGTACTGCACATGCCTTGAATGCCATTAATAAACTAGGCTGTTGGCTTGCAAAAGAGAGTAACACTACTGGTAATGCTTTAACAGGATTGATAACAGATTGTTGACTCAGTACTTCATGCAACACTGCAAAACAGAGCAGCAATAGACTTTTTACTGTTAGCCCAGGGACACGGAAGTGAAAACTTCGATGGAATGTGCTGTATGAACCTGAGTGATCATCCTGAATCCACTCACAAAAGCATCCAGGAACTGAAGGAGCTGTGTGGAGAACTGCAGCAAAACCAAGGATGGGATCCTTTCGGCCTATTCTCCTGATTGGGAAGATTTAATTTTGGACCTTGGGTCAAACATGTAGTTGATTTTGCTGTAGTAGGACTCATAGCACTTTTGATGATTATGTTATGTTTACCATGTGTATTTTCTTGTATTCGACAGCTTATCCACCAGAATGTAAAGCAGGTAATGCTTATGCAGACACACACTGTATTCACTTTGCAATACTCAGTAAAAAAGGAAGGAGGAGATGTAGGGAAAAAAAACAAAGGGAACTTGTAATTGAGAGAACAAAGAGCATTTAGTTAGAAAGAAAAGACTATTCAGGCAAGGCAGGAGAGATGTAACAGTTTTTTAAAATGTAACAAGTAGCAGGTGCACAGTAGTTTGCAGAAAGACCTATTATATAAGCATTTATCTTTAAGAGAAAAGTCTGATGTTGCTATTAGGGAACTGATTACAATTATTATTGGTTAGCAAGCTTATTAACAATTATACTATTGACTATCCAGGTCCATGTTATTCTAACCCAATGGTGAAAATATTATAAAAGCTATGTACACTTTTAATAAATGTCTCTGGTTATACCACGACTGGGAACCATGCTTCTTTCATGAGCTTGCAACCTCAGGCATACTTAATAACCTAAAGCTTCCTAGGTCTATTAGGAAAAGCAGAAGTAGACAAACTTGTTCAACAACATGTCTGGGCTTGTTCTAGAAAGATTTTAAGTTATAATTTGATATATAGCATCTACTTGTTTTAACACCAGCTATTTTGCACAGAATGTTTTAACCTTCACAAAACGCAGTAGACTTCGGTAGTAGATTACTACTGAAATAAAACAAAAAAAATTTAAAACACAAAAATAATGTACCCTTGTCAAAGCCACTTCCAATATAATAAAATGCCAAAGCAGAGATGTAGTATGAACTCAATGGTACCCAAAATGAATTTCAATATCAGTTTATAAGTATCAATCATTTATATGCAGCATTAAAAACAGATAATAGTGAAGGTACAGTAGATGTAATTACAGAAATTACTTACTGAATGTAATTCTGGAAAGACCTCCTCCATGGCAAAGTATTCCATGAAAGTGGCAAATCCCTCATTCAGCCACAGATCGTTCCACCATTCCATAGTTACTAGATTGCCAAACCACTATGAAGGACCAAATACATCATTATTTTCTTAGAATTAAAATCAAATGCGAAGTACTCCATCCATCCTCTGCCTTATCTTCTGGTAAAATGAAATTCAGTCAAAACCACAGCAAGCCTTTGCAGCAACAACTCCTTAAGCATGGCATGAGAGTTACACTCTGCTTGTTGTGCTGAAGAACATGCATCTGCAGGTTTTCTGAGCAGATACAATGCACAACCCAGTCACAGTGAGGAGAGGTTAAGGACAGAAATATACTTAAAAAACAAAGAAACAAAAAAAGAAAACAATAACCTCTCCAGACTCGTACCTGATGGGCAAGCTCATGTGCTATCACTGCAGTTATTAACTTTTTATCCCTCACTGAAGAAGTATTACTGTCAAATAAGAGTGTCGTTTCTCTGAAGGTGATCAAGCCCCAGTTTTCCATTGCACCAGACTGAAAATCAGGAATTGCCACCAGATCTGGAAAATATTTGAAAGAAGATTTTGAAAATTGCTAGTTGAAGCAATCCTGTCTTTCAAGCCTACCTATTATATTATATAATCATTAAAAAATTCGTAATTTAAATCCCATGGTGTGGACATACACTCAAATCTCAAGTGCAGAAGCCCCACAGATTTATAAACATGTTTCTCTAGCACTACTCTGATACAAACAACTTAAAGAGACCCTGCCTATGGATCCTGCATGAACAAAAGTTACATGGAAATGAGATGACCTGAAAAGTACACTACTGAAAAGCAGTGTCTTAGAAGACTGTATTTCACTATCTTTCCAGCCAAACTAATGCAAGTAGAACAGACAGGCTGCAGATCTTGCCATTGTGAACATGGTTCACAGACTGAGAATTTCCTCACTACCAAGTTAAATTTACATGGAAGAATTTTTTTGGTGTTACTCATTAAAAATACAAGGAATCTGGTTCCAAAAGCTCACAAGAACTTTCCAGCTTGGGACTCACTTCATACTTGCACTCAGACAAACATGTAGTTAGTTTTTAAAATTATTTAATAATTGTAATGCTATTTAAAAATGAAAATTCCCATGCATTTTTCAGATTAGAGCTTCTTCTGTTTTTTAAAATAAAAAGTCCTAAAGAACTTACCCAATTTTTCAAGAGGGTATTTCATGAAAAAGTATTTTTGGTAAAATTCCAGAAGCTTCACTGCTGTGTCTAAGGCATACCCAGCTTGGTTTAGATGTTGTGGTATGGTATAGACAGATACCTAGTCCAAACAGAGAAGAGAAAATATTTTGAAACTTATAGCCACAAAAGATTTAGAATTGAAGGAGGAGCTGGCAGGAGTTCCTGAAACAGATGAGACACATTTTTGTGAGTACATACACAAATTATAAAAAGTAGTTATGAAGTTGCTCATAAAAAGCAGATTTTTCTTGCTAGAGCTTATTAACTAGTCAAAACACAGGGACACTGTCCTGTGGATATGCAGGAACAATTCAAGGCTGACAGCTTCAAAGAATGTCTTCAAGAAGAGTCTACATGACACAAATTTTAAAATCCCTCATGAGTTATAAAGTGACCCTCCCTGTACACCTCAAAAAATCTTTAGGCTATAATAGCATGCATAGTATGATAGCAGTAGTATAATCTCCAAGAAATTATCTCAAAAAACAATAACTGGCATAAAGTTCATCCCTATCTAAGGTATGGCCACATTAGATATGATGTAAGAAGCATTTATAAAAATTGAGAAGTTACAATCTCCCACTATTCATGTTGAATTGTCTGTATCAAGAAACTTTTTGTAATTTTGATTAGGTTACAGGTAGATTCACGTTTAGGACACCCTTTCCTATACACACAAAGAAACACGTGGAGAAACACATCCCAGTTCTGTAAGAAAGAAGTCCCTCTTCCTGTGCTTGTTAGTTCAACAAATGACATTTCAAACAGATGGAAAAGGTCACTTTTTAATTTTTGAGTCTGAATGAGGCACATATAAATAAGAATCTAGTCTAGTGTTCCTGGGGTACAAAAGTATTATTCGCTGCAAATTTTAAGCTCAAAAACAAAACAAAAGAGCCTCCCAGGATCATCTGGAGTTGAGAAAAATCTCATTGCATCATGAACATGAAGCAACTTTACTTCAACTCTAAGCTATCTTAAAGCTTTCATGACAATAAACTTATTCTGTGTGAAGTTCAAATTCTTTGAATCTCCCAGCCACAAATTGCTGGAAGCATTCTGAGTCTGTATTTCCTGGGAAATGTCAATATATGCTTCCTTTTACTGACTTCCTTGGCCTACTAGACATTGATGAGACTACTTTACACCTACTAAAACTCTGGCCTTACTTGGTATTCTTATGCTTTCTCCCTTCAAGGTAGCAAGTACTCTTGATAAGATTAAAATACTAATAAATTTTAAAAAAACTTAAAAATTATAATTAAAGGTAAGTAAGAAGTATTCTTATTAAGTTAAAACATTATCTGCCTCAATGAACTGACTGTATGGTTTTACCAGGGTACAGCTCAAATACAAACCTGAACAGCAGCCACAAGGCAAAAAAAAAAAAAAAAAAAAAAAAACAAACTGTAGCAATCTGTTCTATTCAGCTTTCACTAGAAACACTTGCCTAGATCAGAATCAAAGCCTGTCTAGTACCTTTACTTGTGTCTGTTTATTGGATTAAAGAGAGGGCTTCTCCTTCTACAATATTACTAGCACTATTCCCTCTGGCTTTTTCTAGGTACTTCTGACATTTCACCACAAAGGGGCAGTTTCTGCTAAAGAGTCATGAAAGTCGTTGCTTACATGAAACTTCAGCACTTTCTAAAATAAGATTAAGGAGCATCTACTAATATTACCATGTTTATTCTCTAGCTACTCTAATTCCACACATTGTAGAAACAGGCCATACTCTTGCAAAGGACAAAGCTCAAGCAGGACCCACTGTTTGATGTTTGGAATCTCTGGAAAAATAAAATTAAATTATTTTATTTAAGCAACTAAATGCAGATTTAAAGTCAGCCTAAATTTGCTTTACTGTAGGGCATGAGTTTTTTAGATATGTTATCTTTGCAGGTACAGAAAATTTTTGTGGCACTGCTTGAAACCACGTGTAGGTGTTCCTGGAAACTTGTCACGTTTCTTTACATCCTCAGAACAACTCCTGGTTTGCATGACATTACTGCTCACAGACGAAGCACTGACGAGTTTGAAGCTTTCAGCTCTGAAAGCTCTTAGGAATTTTATATCTTGTAAATTTCCACTGTTAACAAGACCTGATGCAGAGTCCCCTGCTGTAAAAGTATACTCAGCCTGGTATCAGCTCAATCCACTTAATATGGGATTTGTCCTCTACTTATGATTAGTATAATGAAACAATTAAGATTAAAAAAAATTAAAAGAGACAGAGTTTGTTTGTTGGTTTGGGGATCTTTTTGTTTTGTTTAGTGGCCTGGTTCAGCTTGGGAAGAGTGAAGCAGAACTTAAAGTGAAACAAACACATACCAGAGTCCCATTAGTTTCCCTGCTGATGTTCTTCAAGTCTGCAACAACAAAAGCTACTAGATAGGTGCTCATCTTCAAACTCACAAAAAACTCATCCTGAACAATTCCATTCATCACAGGCATAGTGGCTTTCTGCAGGGAAAATGAAGTATTATTAATGCAGACAAAAGAACACTAAGACATAAATCATTGTTAAAGAATTATTTCATGCTACGAACAGTTTCTAGGCAAGCTTACATAGTATCTTTGTATTTTTGTTACGTTTCAGTGGGATTGATGATACTTCCAACAATGTAACAAGCTTAAGAAGACACGAAACATTTGTGCTTATATAGACAAAAATTATTTGTCAAGTTTTATTATGTTGTATTACCAAACTCTCTGTTGGAAACTAATCTAATTTAGTTTGCATTTAAAGTCCCAGTATAATCCAAAGTCAACATATAGATCACCATAAATTCAAGAGAGCATTAGGCTGGACTAGAGACACAGTTCAGCACAGCCTACCAAAAGTACTCGTGTTACATGAGTTAGATACTGCTCTTCCCATAAGTCTCAGCAAAACCAGATAACCAGACATACTTACTGTTTTAAAACTGAACAAAATATTCCTCAGATGCACTTTTACAAATCAAAAGAGAACGCATTTTACAAACTGAGGAAAACCAAAGGTCTCAGTTACTTCAAAGCAAAAACATGCCTCACTAAACACACACTGATAAAAGTAACTGTCTGCCCAGTTCTCTGAGCACACAGTAAGACACCATACAGAACTAAAATACAGTACTGTATCTCAACTTACTTTTTGTGCGGTTTTCTTTAATACAAGTCCTAGAAAAGCATGCTATATGTCTTAAAGTACTTTTCTATGCATTCCTTCACAAACAAAATACAAAAAGAATAAAGCAAAATGTTTAAAACCACTATAGTGCAGAATACTAAAGGTCTGGAGACAGAGATAGCAGTTCATAAATTCTGAAACTTCATATATGATTTTGTTTTCAGAACTCACAAACATTTAAAAATCAACAATAATAACCTTAGTTTTAGACAAGATCATTTAAAACCAAAGAACGTTTTGACATTTAACTGTCACTGAAAATTTAACTGTCAGCCTTAAAGAGAAATGGATTTTTCAGCCTGTAATCATTTAGTCTGACCACTGTATATGAGGAGAATGCCATCTTTGAATTCCTCCAGTGAATTAATAAATTTCTGCCTTTATTAAAGCTTTTGTGTCATAAGGAGGTGACAGTCTATTTAAGAAAATCTGCTGCAGCTGCAGATAAACTGGTTCAAAAATTAGTTATCCTCTTATTAAAAACAAAACAAAACAAAAAACAACAAAAAAAAACCCCAAACCCAAACAAAACCGCAAAAGGTAGCTCCAAAATATGCAGTTTATTTCTAGCCATAATCCACATCAGACACTTCATATTGCCAAGTTAGTGATGTACACACCAGCTGACAAGACCTACTTCTGGGATCTCTTGCTCATGTAGGTATAGGTGATTATTTCAGAGAAGTCTGCTGCACACATCACAAAATATTCTGGGTTGGAAGGAACCTACAAGGACCATGGAGTCCAAGTGCATGTGAATGGCCAATATGGGGCTCTAACCTACAATCCTCTGCATTATTAGCACCCTGCTCTGACCAACAGAGCTCATTGTGGGTGTATGCAGCAGTGCTAAACCATCATTTACTTTGTGTGCATGAAGAACTATGCAAGCTGTTGAAAGATGACTTAGCCACTTGTTCAGCTCCTAGCAGAGGAAGTGAGTGAGCACCCTTTCTTGTTTACATAAAACGGAAGAGTGGTCCATCAGTGTCCATTTCTTCTTGTAACTGCTAAGAATCACTACAAATCCAAACAAATGTTCATACACCGTGAGAAGATACTATTTCATAAGGTTGCAATTATTAGCTTGGTTTTCAAAAACAAGGCATCTGCATCAGCACCCAAGCTTTAGACAGCTTTCTGGAACCCAAGCTGCACAGCGTACATAAATGTACCAGCAACACCAAAGGTGCAATTTTCTCATTACAGATTAAACCAATGTCACTACTGAGCTTCTGCTGGGTGATAAATGGTGGCAATGTTTTGATGAAAGAATACCTAGTTCAGACACAGACTTGGTAATGCTAGTTTTTCTCATCTGTCTACATGAATTAGGCTTCCATAAAGGTTTGTCCACAGGCATAATGGTATAAAACACCACCATACAATTCAGATACACTCTTAGAAGATTTTTTTCTGAAATATTCTAGCTGAAGGAATTTCAGATCCCTCATTCACATTCTGGAGCTTCCTCTGTCTGTGTTCATACCACACTTCCCCTCATTTAGCCACAGAAGCACATCCTTCAAGACCAGGCATATCTTTCACATAGGCTGGTGCTAGTTACACAAACTACTGCTAAAGGTACTCCAGTACTCTGCACTTGTGCAGCAGCAGCAAACACTGAAAACTTGAAAGCAAACCTTAAGGGCTGTTGAGACCAATGTCACCAATAACAAAATCTTTGCAAAATAATGGTTCATTTAATTTTAACAGGAATCCTTCAGTCATTCAACTGTCTGTCAGTAACATCCTACACTGTGCAATGCATTGAACAGTTGTTTTCTCTACAAAGTTCAAGCCTTTGAGAACAAAACAGTTGATAAAGTCATATAGTTTATAGCTTACCCCCTCAGGTCAATCCCCTGGACACTAATGCAATAAAAACCACAATCAAAAACACTGAAACAGATTATATAGGCAGCAGCTCTACTAAAATTCCCATACAAAAGCAGGTACCTTTGGCATATTTGACAGAGTGGAAAGTTTCTCATCCCTCTGGATCTTGATTAAAAAGGTAGCTTTAAATGCTGGTTCATCAAAGCATGGAAAAGCAGACCTTGCTGCCAGAGGTTCAAACTGAGTTGCTGCAAACCACCTGATGGGAAGAGTGGAGAAGAGCAAAATAGCAATTATTAAAAGCATAAATGTCCGTTTATTTATGATAGAACAGTAATTTCCCTCCCAAATCTTCTAAGAGGTTGTTATGGGAATAGCTTTTTGAATAGCAGATGACAAGGCTGGGCCAGTCAGAATAAATGCTTCATCAAAAATCTCTTCTTTAAAACCCCATAGTGTACTTATCTGAGGAGTAATCTTAGCTATTTTTTGCTTTCTGAACAAAGAAGAATGCACCTGGGATAACACAGTTACAAAATAATCACCAAAATGTAAGCCAGCCTGTTTCCAGAGACAGGGAACAAGAAGAAGATTGAAACATTAAGTTAGGGAGCATGCCTACTAAATAAGAGTTTGGAAACCTCTGTAGTAGATATGACTGCAAGGAAGCTTTTTCATCTAATTGCCAGGCCATTTCCTGCAGATGTTCCTGCAGCTCATCTAACTGTATGCCTGCTCCCTGTGCTGGCTAGTAGATGGATTCTGTCCAAGTTCATGTACTGTCTTGTCTCTAATCCAGCAGCTATTCATATCACAAGAAGACTTCTCAGGAGTCTGTGTTCCTTCTTCACTATTTTTATGCTAACTAGCAATAGAAGCTACAGCTTTTGATGCAGAGCATCTCTGACTTCTGTACCAGCAAGACAACACAGAGTTCAACAAATCTACTAATTGAAGTATTTGCTAGAGCTCAACAGAGAAGATGGTCCACATTGCTTTTTTTATCTTGCGTTTTTTTTAACCTACTGCCAAGCTACCCACAAGTGTTTGGCGGGTTTATTTGTTCTGCACCATGATTCCAACATTTTTGGATATACAGCTTTTCTGAGAAGGCACAGTGCTGATAATTCATAAGATTAAGCTGCATGTCTGCTTTCAACTTCTTGCTCTTTTCTTCCCCCTGACAAATTAACGCAGTTTCACCCCAAGATTGTGCAAAAGAAAAACAAAGAATAAATAAATATTCTGCATAAAAATATAAATAAGGTAAAATTTATTTATTTTTATTTTGCTTTTGGCAAAAAGTTAAGCGAGTTATTTTGCCATTTGGTAATTTTATATTTTTGTGACAATACAAAAAGTATTGAAAAGAAAGTTAAACTAAAGAAAAAATATTTTCCTGCAAAATCAGCTTGATAGTTTGAATTTAATATAGAAAATTTTATACTGTTGTGCAGTAACAGAGGTTATCAGAGTAGTCTGCATCTGTAAAACTACAGATAATAGGCACACAGAGACAACGTCCCTGCAAAAAAAAAAAGAGGCAGGCAAGGCAATGGAAATGATGATATCACTGAAGAGTTATCTGAAAAGGATTTACTGAAAAACATACAGGTTAAAACATGTGCTACATCCTGCTCCTGAACAAAAGCAGGTAGCACTGGAACTGAAAGAGGACAAAACCTCAAAAAATTACTCACAGATTATATTTTTTCTCTGTGAACAACTTTGCATTCTCTTTCTACTACAGTAAATACAAAAAGGAAAGAAAGCTGCAGCTACATCAGAATAGGAAAAAACCCACTGAGTTTCAATCATTTAAGTGATTTTTGCCTTCTACACCCACTGCACTCTTACACCTGCTTGCTTCATGGGAATGCATGTCTTTAATGTTTGCAATAAGTTGCTCAGCTGACCCACACTGCTTTTCCTGTCTGCTGTTTATTGCACTACACTGTTCCTAGAAGACCTGCATGGACAGCTACTTGCCCACAAAGGCAAGAATACTCTCAAGTACATGACCACCATAAGGCCCCTTTGAAGTGGGGAGGGAGGGCCAATTTACAGTAACCTTGTTTATAAAAAGCACTAATTCTTATAAAAATAAGCGCTCATTTCCCTTTTCACCAATCACCTGAGACTTTGCTTGACTACCATGACTTTTTTGTATATGATCGAGGGTGCCTTGGCAATGACATCTCCCAGTTCCCTTACGACTGTGTGATGGATCTCTTTGGGCCCCATTAGGTTCCTCTGGTGGTCCTGAACCTGACCTCTTCCTCTGATGACAGGACACAGTCCCTGTCTTGAGACTCAAGGGCTCAAGAAATGTGGGAAGAATTTCCAAAGAGAGAAACCAGAAATTTAATAAACCAAAAAAGCCACATTACAACTACCTACAACCTCCACGCTGAAGTACATTTCACTGTAGGAGAGGCTGCCCTGACTAAAGGAACTCATCCATGAAAGACATTTTTCAGGTAGATTAATCAAGAGATTAAAGACTGATTTTTTTTCTCAACAGGAATAAGTTGCATAAAATGTCCAATTAAAAAAGCAACCTTTTTACTTCTGTTATCAAAGCACAATCTAGAAGTGACAGAACAGAGAAGCTGAATTAGGGGGCATACCTTTGCTTAAAGTTCTCATCCTTGTAAGAAATTTTGTAGAAGCCATAGTAGGTGTCTGATAAATTAGATGAATATTCCATGTTGACAGTGTAATTCTGTCCTGCAAGGAGAGCCTCTGGAGCCATGAGTGCAATCTGGTCATGCAATGGATATTCCAGGAATTCAACTGGCTTAGCTTGATGCCCTTGCGCTGAAATAATTGTTGCCTTGGTGATATTAAGTCCTGAGCTGTGAAGTACAATCTTCCGAGTTCCATGGAGGATGTTGACCACTATTTTTACAGAGCCTGCAAATTTCAGAGTAGTTAAATTCGGCTGCAAGACAAGATCATAGTGCAGTGGTACAACATCAGGAGGAAGTCTAATTTTTGCCCACGGAAACAGTTTTCCATTGGTTGCCAAAGGGTATATTAGTTCCATTGTATGGTTTTTTTTATGGCAGCCTTCTTTGGTAAAGGTACATTTGGGAAGAAGATAAATCACTATTATTAATGAAAATGCAATCACAAAAACAACTGTGCAAACCACCATGGTCCTCGTAGAGGGCACTGAGCATGATCCATTTGGATTTTGCCTATATACAGACATGTTATTCTGCAGACCCGAACTTCTGTTCATGAAGGACATCCCCAATAATTTTGCTGATGACTCATAATCCTCTTCATCATCATCCATTTCATGCTCTCCAAGGCCACGCACTAAGAGACGGGAGCTTCTTGGCTCATATTCCACTTCATCAGGCTCCAGTGGATGTAAACAAGGCTCTTTTGCCAAGTCAACCACATCGGGCTCCTCTTCAAACATACTATTTTCAATCATATTCCTGGGTAACTGGATTCGATCTGAAAAAGAAATTACCATATATTACATCACAAACAAAAGGCCTGAGCGTAATACCTCAAAGATATTTCACTGAATTACAGAATGGGGAACACCTTTTAGATACTATCAAGAGCTCATCCATTTTCTCTCCCAAGTTGCTTCCAGGAAGTATTTCTATGCTTTTCTGCCTACCATACTTTTGCTTTCAGTATGTTCAGAAGGATGCTTCCCTTATGCATAATCACAAGTGTCTTACCACATAACTGGAGGTCAGCTATTCCACGGCATTGCTCTCGCAGACCACTGATGTCACTGGTTTGGCTGCATTTCCCCTACTCCAGTAAACTCTATTTGTACTGAACTAAATTCTTTAAGTTGGATTATTTCTTATGTTGCACAGTAAAGCACAGCAGCCAATACAGCTCTAGAGGTATTTCAAATATGCTACTTGTTAAGTTCTTTAGCAGAGGAGAAATTCTGCCAATGCGATGGCAGCCACACAAATAAAATACCCACTTGACATTTTTAAACTTAACTTTTCACAAACTTTGCAAAAAAGATAAAAATATTTCTCACACAAAAATAGCAGTATAAAAATTATAGTTCCAATTGACATCTTCATTTAAGATCTAGCTCATACAATCCTTGAAACAATCTATGCATCCAAGAAGTCAAATCAGTGCCAATCAGACTGTTTGCCTCCATGAAATTTGTCCTTAACAGATAATGGACCAGCGAATATAAATGAGGTATTGAAATTCATACCAAATTTTAAAATCACATTTTTATAGCATGTAGTTCCATTTTAATGAAACTTCTGACCATATCTATCGTTGTTTATGTAACAGGTTATCTTTTAGCTAATTAGTCTCCTGTTACAGATTCTATCCAAGGGACTAGACAATACTTTTGGCCAACTGCAAGGGTTCAGAAATGAACCTAATCTCTTTCAGACATGCATGTCTACAGCCAACTGAACAATATTCACATCACACCTCTATCTTCCACATTATATGTTTCCAGAAGAAGAAGGCTGAATTTTGCTCTGGATGTAAACTTACTGCAAGGTAGGCTAACTTTTATTAATTTCTCACAAGAATTTAAATTTTGCAATCTATAGACAATCTAGAATATGACTGTTCCTCTAATGTATTATTTATTTTATTTTTCATTTTATTAAGCCAAGTTTCTAGATGGCTGAAAATCTCGTAAGTGGAAATAAAACATCTTAAAGAAAAGATGGTAAGAATATTTTCAAACCCAATATACTAAGTTCCTCAACATTCACCCTAAATGTATCAAGACCTCCTGTTTTAAGGCCACAAACTCAGAAAAACTGGAGTGTCAGTAGCTGTAGCAATGAAAAGGCCTTAAAATAGGGTAAAAAGAAAAAAAATCCTTCCCCAGAAAATTCAGTAAGAGAAAGGTGCACTAGTCAACCTGAACAAGATATAGTGATGCATGAAAGCAGGGAGTTTGGTGAAATTTGGATCTACCTGCTCTAAGTAGGAATAGGACCAGAGGGTCACAAGATATCTGAGGTTGAAAGGGACTTCAGGAGGTCATCTGCTCCAAACTCTAGCCAAAAGCAGCTTTTGGCAGTTCCCAGTACAGTGCTCATGTGCCAGCCTTCAGGCTGCAGTTGCAGTTCAGTGGTCTAGCGCTATGGTCTCTACACTGGAGCATGTGCACCTACATGTCAGACTGGAGGCCACACAGAATAGAGGACAGAAAGCTAAGTTACAAGTGAAAACACGCAGGCAAACTAGAGGAGGAAAAGAAACGTGGAAGTATTGTGCAGCAGAAGCTCTTTTACAATTCCTCTCCCTAAGAACAGTCCATCAGGAATTCACTGTACTACCTCTAACAGAAGTTCTGGATTACTCGCCTCAGCTGGTTGCTTTTGAAATCTGCTGACTAGCTTCGATCAAATTTGAAAACAGACTCATGACCAAATTTCTTCAAATCCCAATGTAATCCCACCCCAAAACAACCAGCTACTGGTGGAAGACACCCAAATCCGTATCTGCTATGTAGGAAAGGCAGGTATTAAGACTCACATCTTAACCACTCCAAAAGGTAGCAGTCAATCAGTACACAGCTCCAACCCCAGCCATGGCATGTGCAGCTGCACGGCCAGCAAAAGAGGTAGAAGACAGGGGAGGCACTGCAGAGGGAAGGAGGAGAAAGATAAAGAGCATAAATCTAGCAGAAAGTAGGTTTCATCAGCTCTGATGCTTAGAGAACAGTGCTTTTTGAAGAGCTTATTCTCTAGTAAGTTTCTTCTAAAGACAATATTTTCGAAGCTGCATGCAGTAACAACTCTTTCAGTCTAAGAGAATTATACTAAAAAATCTCAAACTGAAACTAAGATAGAAAAGTTAAATGAAAAGTTAGCTTCAAAACAATTCACAGTTTCAATATCTAGAGACATTAATTTCTAGGAAAAGAACAGTTACAGCCAATTTCTACAGAAATATTTGCACAAACTGGAAGTAATCAAATCTGTAAGATCAAACTTTACTGCATATCAAAACCTTCACCAGACTACTACTCTCTACTGGAAAGAACAGACTGAGTATCAAGAGATTACTAGAGCTATTTATGCTGACATAGAAGTCTTTTTATCATTTTCTTTATTCACAAACACATTTTTTGGAGATGAACCAGGGCAAATTTGTTTAAACTTTAGCACTCAGACAAACTCTGGACTCTTTGCTTCCTGCTGGTTCACTGGCATTGATAATGTGATAGTGTGAGCGAATTGAACTTTTATGACATTTCAATTTTAACCCACGGGCTGTTACAATATGAGCTAAACAGCCACATGAAGGGGAAAAGAGCAGTATTCTTAAAACTGAAACATGCCACAAGGAATTAGAAGCAGCCTGAGGAGCACGATTGCAAGCATCGCATGTCACTGTCACCTCTCATACCACATACGGCCAAGCAGCAAACATTCCCATTTGAAAACATATACAAAGCAGATTAATTCAGATTCCAAATGTAACACAGGACAAATCATTGTAAGTGCAGGAGTAGGAAAATTAACGTGTAAAGAAGCTGCATGGTTCCAGTGAACTACCACTGTCATGCCAGAGGTTGCAGGTGCACTAGAGACATTTGTGGACACACTAGTCCACAATCACAGAAGTACTGATCTGAGCTGCTAAAATATGCTACAAAAGCTAACCGCCATCAAGCATGGCAATTTAAATCTAAATCTTTGCTAAACGTAAGTTTAGTGTGAGAGTAAACGAGGTAAAAGAAAAAGTCTTGGAGATGAGGTTTGTTGCTCTCCAAAGAGCACTAATGAAATGCTAAATGCTACATCAGCTAAAAGCTTAAACACAACCAAATAAAAGTGATTTTACACAATTCTTTTACAAATTTTTATTCTGTAAACATGAGATTTTAAACATCTTCCCCAATACATGATCTATTATCACATCTAGTGGTCAATAATACCAATACTCACGGTTAGAAACAATTCTGAGAAAAGACGTGAAGTTAACTACTACATGATCAACAAATCCAGAAAACCAATCTTCCTCATACTGAAAAACTGAACGAAGGCAGACATTTTCTCAAAATTGATGGTTCTGAAAGTTTTTTTGGAGCTGCCTCCTGCAGCACAGATACCCAAAAACCCACTGCAAGGTATCTCCTCATTACAGTATTCAGGGATCATAACAAACTGGGTCTGCTATTTTCTGTGAAGACAGAATGCTTAGACACGAGCTTCAAATGCAGTTTGCACCAAGACAACAGTACAGTGAGTTTGCTATAGGTACTGCAGTCGGAGATAATGTGATCCCCATAGGCTTTGATAATGTGATCTACATGGTATAGAGTGGCATGACTCAAGGACACAAAGGCAAGTGATTAATTAGCCATACAGCTTGTTCCTACAAGACATACATTCTTCACTTCTACACCCTTTCACAATTTAGTCTTTAAACTTATAAAGCAACTTTACCACAATACTCAAGTTCAGTAATAAACATGATCCTACAGGAACAATCAGGTGTTGGAGTAAAACAGTCTAGCATTTGCTCCAAGTATTTATTTTCTTTGAAGAGGTCCAAACTCATTAAGGAGGAGAATGTAAGCTTTTCCCTGAAGTTTAACAGCCAACACAACATACTGAATTTTAGCGTGTGCAACAATAAAGTATCTCATGTTGTTTGGTTTTGGGAATCCATTATAAATATTCTGTAGAATACAAATAAAAATTAGTTCTTTATATTTCAGAGACAATACCTTCTTGTAATGTTATTGATACTTCTTTTTGGTTCTGGAAGTATGTACTTTTCCCTTGCAAAACAAAATCAGTGGTCTCTTGTCTATTAGGATTCATGTCTGCCTATTCCACCTTAGGGCAGAAATCTCAATACTCAAAATTCTTATATGAATCTAAGTGACCCATTAATTGAGTTCATTCCTTTTTAAAAGATAAGCAGAAAATGCTCAAAGGCACTTTATTTTTCAATTTCTCAATTCTGATTATGAGGCTAAAACTAAAAAACCTAAAAATCCTATTCAATCTTATTCAATACAGACAGACTGTTGCCACTTTCTGAGACTGAAGCTCAGCAAAACATGAAGTAGATATCATACAATATTTTAACTGAAAATATGTTAGAGGAATTACAGTAACACCTGACATGTTGAAGCAATCAAATTCCCACTGCAGATAAGTGAGAACCTTTCTGTAACTCTGGAATAACCTAACAGCAAAACAACTGTTGGGGAGCATGTACCAGCAGAAGTAGCAAAACCCAAGGTCAGACCAAACAGCCTTGTGTAAATGGGTATAAAGTGTACCAGCCAATTGGAATAAAAACTGATTCCCATTGAATGTAAACTACTTCAGTTGCATATAAATAATGTGAGAGAACGTGCAGAGTTAAGTATGCCCAAAATCAGACACCTGTGTCTGGTGGGTCAGGAAAGAACACAGAAAAAACTGTGAGCCACGTACTTGTTTTGCTACCAAGCAACTCACTGATATTATGTCAAAGAGTAATTTTGTCCAACGATTTCAGGAATAGATGTTTAACAATGACATTACCTATTAAGAGCCATAATACTGTTTTGCATACCCAACTTTTACGTCCAAATTTGAAAGCACTGGCCCTTTTTTGGCAGAAGAAGCTTCTGACAAAACAGCAAATTCCATACACAAACTACATAAATTTGCTCCTATTAAAAGCCTGGTTGCTTTGGCTAAGGCCACCCAGCAGGGCAAAAAGCAACTGTGAGGTGGGCTTTTTCCCTTTGAAGATACTTTTTATCTTAATGTATCTGTCTAAATGCAGCCTCAGCTAGAAGTAGTGGTGTAACATTTGCAAGATTTCAGCACAGGTAGTAAGATCGGACTATGTTATTTCTAATGCTTGAATGAGCTTGCTACCAGGATGGTAAAGTGAGTTTGAGGAAAAGATGCTACTGGGGACAAATACTGTGTCACACAGTCTAAAACTAAAAGAACAAAGGTTCTGCTATTACTTAAGAATTGGAGAATTAGTTGCACACTGTTAAGGTTTAGCAAACAGCATAAAATTCCTTGTTTCCAGGACTCAGAGGAATTATTTGAAGCACTTACTATGAGCACTTGCAAACACTTTGTGTGTGGCAGGTAAGCATGCTCCAAGCAGAGAGATGCATGCTTGTACATATGTATAACTCAACTATAAAAATAATAAGACTGGTTAGAGTACATGGAACCTAACCTTCTTTCCTTTATTTGGTCTTTGGGACTAAGGGAAAGGAATGTGGTAGTTACAACTAAAGCAGGTCACTGATACATAGCCATGGATACTAAACTGTACAAATGCTATTGCTCTTTAAGTTATTTAACCCTTGTCAGTAACTAACATTACATCACATGGAAAAGCCAATGAAGGAATACTGCATAAATAATAACATATATGAAGTCACTGGCCTCTCTCGTATCAAAAGCACTAAATTTAGTATAACCATGTCCCAGAAAAAGAAGAAAAAACAAAGGCTGAAAATTAGATATCAAAATATTTTTCCACTATAACTTAAAATTTATATTTTGCTTCGTGAAATAATAATTTCTCATTGTATCTGGCAAAAAAAAATTAGAAACACTCCACATTTATCATGGCCAGTAGGTTCTTTTCAATTTGTGTTGAAGTTTTCTGCTACAATTGCACTATCTTTAAGAGGTAATATGACCTGTGCAGTTGATGTGCAGACATGGCTCTAGAAAGTTTGAAAATAATAGGTGTACCTGCTATAGAATCTGTTATTTTAGGAAAAAGATGAACACATTACTCACAGTACAGTACTCATTTATATTTATGAGAAAGGAAACTAAAAATATACCTATTTAGTGAAATTTCTCACACATATCTTATGTGTTCAGTCATCCCAAGCTAGTGACCAGAACAAGATGAAATATGAGACCAAATTAAAACCCGATGTACTTGCATTCTACAGTTTGCATGCAAGATGGAACAAAACAAGCTATAGGAGAACAGTGTAAACAATTTTCTCCAAGCTTTCAGTAATGTTATGTGTTTCTATTATTAGTTTCTATTTAAATTTAAAATAACTCAACATTTAAAATGCACAAATCACTAAGGCTGTCACCATGGAAAAAATAAATCTTAATGCTCCTTTCTCTCCTAGAAAGGCTAGACTTGACTGTAGAAAAACAAACCTGTGACTTTTCCCATTAAAGAGTCATTTAAAATGTGTGTTAGGACATCTGAGGCACTAAGGATTTGGAAACACTATTAAAGGTTACTCTTTTCCTCCTGAACTGCCTCATGCAAACCTGCACCTTCAACCTCAAACAGGGGGAAGGTAGAGACAGAGAAATGTTTAATACACCAAATCTCTCTGAATTGTCCTATCTAAAATTTCAGAAGTGTTACTATGGCAAAGCAACATAGCATATGGTATTCAATCACCTTTTCTAAGTTTGGGGGTTTTTAAACTTAAATTCAGCATAGGCCCACTTCCACATTTAACTAATAAATGCCATAAATCTGTTTTTGCCAAGTTACTTAATAAAAATATAACTTCCACAGAATTGTAAAAATTAGAACTATATACTTGGGCTCTGCTCCTCCTAATGGCAGTTTACCAATTCTACTTAACGTTGTCTGAGAGAAGAGAGACGGGCAGCCCCAAGGGGAGTGCCAAAACAGATTCACATTGTCACAGATGCTCAAACTGCCATACAAAGGCATTTTAAAGAAAATTTTGATTTCAAATAGTACACTGGAAATCCAAAAGGTGGGAAATATTTCAGAAAGTGCAATCACTTCCTTAATGGAGACTAAAAAGCACTAGTTCCAAACATCAATAGTTAAGGGCTTTTATTACTGAAAAAGCAGCATTAGCATTTAAGCCAAAAGAAATAAGAACAGCCAGTGGTATAGATAAAATACAATTGTCTATCCGATTTTTTTTTCCAACAAATGAGGAATAAAATGGCCAGCAAAGAAGAGGTTTACTTAACAGCTAAGTATCTGAATTGATAGACTTTGAAAATGCACACTTAAATCATTAATTGTTGACATTTCCTCAGATACAAACTTTTTCTAAACCTAAAGATGACATAAGGCTGGAAACTTTAGCTAATGTTGTTTATGAATTGCATAACCTAACATGACAGAAATGAGTTTCAAAAATCCAGTTGAGAAGGAAGCAACATTCTACCCTACTTAACCACTTCACCAAATGAAATGAGAAAAAACAAAAATCAAGAAGCAGAAGTGACATCTTAGAAAACTGACAGCATTTATATCAATAGTTTCATGGAAGATAAATATTTTAAGAATAAAACCCTCAAAGGATTTCTGAGGCAATAGGGTTTTTTGTTTTCCATAGTCCCACTTCCCTATTTATTTAGGCATCATTCAAATCCATGTATATTTATTATGTCCTATTTATATGCTGTATTATAAGATATTTGGTGCAAGATTTGAATACATAGATGACCTTACCTCATCACTAGGTGACATCTAATTTTTTCCCACAAAATTCTAAAAGAATGCAAATAATCAGCACTGATTGATCTCTGGCAGCACATGCCAGTAAATGCTCAGTTTACAAGTAAGTGCTTAACACAAAAAAACCTCCTGCTATCAAAAGCCTTCTGTTATGTCTGGATGCAGATTCAGAGCTGCTTTCTGTGTCACTGCCATTTCAAAACCTACTGGTCAAATCAGAAATAACCTCAGCTCTGTAACAAGGATTATGACAGGTTGCTTGCTCAGGCAAGCACTTCAAAATCTGAACAAAAATTACACAAGAGACACTTAGATCAACTGGCTAAAAGTAACCATACTGGTGTTTAACTTTTAAATTAATTCACTGTTGATGAAGCATCAGCAGCTAGGAAAGGAAAGCCAGGCTTTCTCACCATGGAGTATAAATATGAAATCTAGATTTTTAAAGTCAGCTAAAGCAAACAGATAAACAAACAGACCCACTCATATGCAGAAGTGCTTGTCATCTTAATGCTCATGGCCAGTCCAGAACTATGGGTTGGAGTCTCTCAATCCACCCGAACACTGAGTATGAGTACACAGAAGCTCTATTACCTTTTGACATCTGAAAGGAGACCAACCTCCGAAGTCACTTCTGAAGCAGACTTGCCTCCCATCTCTGCTCAATCAGAGAATTTAACAGTAGGAGTACAGTACTGACTGGACCCAGACTGGAGCTATGCAATCCAGTTCTTGTTGTCACACAAAACAACTGATGGTCAATCCAGACAGACTTTACATACGATTCCATTCCCTCCAAAAAGCAAAAAAGCATGAATCTGAAGCCATATCCCACAACCCTTTACACAGCCTTAGCACTACCTTCTGTCCATTTCATTGATTACTGAAGTACCTCAAAGAAAAAGTCTTCAACATACAAAAGAAAAAAGAAGTGCAGTGAAAAATAAACATTCTTAGTAGTATCAGTAATGCTACTGACATATCTTGGAAAGTTTCTGTGGTTTATTTGTTAGCAATATTCCATGCTCAGCATGCAATTATTCCCAGAACTAAAGGTTCCCTGCTACTACCTAGCAACCATTCTTTAAGGATTAGATTTGCCTTTTGTATGAACTGTTAATTGCTGTGTTCTAATGTCTTATTTTTCCTTGATGAATTGTGTATATTAGGATAGTCAAAATCAGCACACAGTGGTTGCTGTAGACTGATTTAAAAAAAGGAACGTAAGAGCTGAAATTGAGCAAAGAACAAGGCAGATATTTTATACATTTAGCAGAAAATGGTAATAACAGTTGATCAGACCTGAGCTTATAAACAGTTAGGAGAATTGCTATACGACTTGAGATATATGAGATATAAGAAATGAGATATTTGAAAGAACTTAGTTTTAAATTCTTTGTTCATTGCTTGCTGATATGGTCTTCTGCACAGTCTGGCCAAGCAGCATTCTATAAATCTGTGCCCAAGAGTATAAAATTTTGGAAAAAAAATTCTGGCACTGACAAATTTAAAATCATTTCCCCTAGTTTACAACCTCTCTAATCTATTTAGGATTGAGATAATTCCTCTAAAGATATTTGCTCTTATTTTAGCTGCATTTAGAACAAGGTGCTCCAAGGCAAGTCTTGGCCTAAAGGTTTAAAATGGCCTGTAGGTTAGGCTGCAGTGAGAGTAGATACCTTCAGTGACAAGCTGTCGAGACAGTGGCAGCACTTAAAGGTTTGAGCAAAAGATAACTGAACACAAAAGGCTTCTAGTAGTTAAAAGGGTCTTGAAGTTGTAGAATAACTACAACAAACTTGTCTTCACACAGGCATCTACAGTCTGATTTCTGAAACTGCTGATGCAGTCAATAGAGAAATAAAATCAAAGGCTACGCTTAACAACAGCTGTCTAATGTTACCAGCTCTTCAAGACATAGGCCTCTTTCCTCCTTTGTAAAATAGAGGTTTAAAAAAGAGACAAAGGTGTTACTTGATAGTTCAGCCATGATCTTTTCTGGGATGAGCTACTCTGAATCTCAGTAGTCCAAGTGACAACAGCATCTCATCGACACAGTCCTCTATGCAGCAGATATTTTCATGTTCTCCAATTTCTCCCAAAACAGTCGTGCAGTGTCTTGTGTTTGTGGATCCTTTTTGCCTGGCCCATAGAACCATTTTTCCAATTCCCTGATAGATAAATTCCAACTAAGACCAACAAAAATACTCAGAAAATTATTTGTTAGTGACATTTCCACTTTTCAGCTGTTATGCTTTTTGTAGCTGCTCAATTTAAATCTTGCGTGAAAATACTAGCCTGTGTTCATAAAGATTTATGCAGTTCAAATACATCAAATATGGGTAAAGAACGGGTTATTTAAAAGAAAAAAGAAACAAGCAATCAGAAGTCTAAAATTAATTTCTTGCTGAAAAACAAAAACCACAATTTGGAGGCGTGACAGGCAACTTTGCCATTTGCATTTCCATACCTAATTCTCAGAGAGTCTTGAGTTACAGTATGGGCTTGGGATCAAAACAGCTGAACAAGTGTAACAAATATTCAGTTACTGTCATGCAAATTCTTCTGGGGATAAAATGATGATCAGTAGGCAGTTTCTCTTCATAGGGATTCAAACAAAGCAGAACTCTGGTTAAAGTTATTACCTCATCAACTCACAGAGTCACTGCTGAATGCTCAAGATGAAGGAACTCAGGTCAGTATATAGATTTAATGTCTTCCATCCAGAAACTTAATTCTTACTTGGTTAAATTTAGTTTGGGATATTTCTTTTTTGTTTGCTGTATCAATGGCTAAATTAGTCTAAATCTGAGTTGAAATAACAAGGAGAAATTTAGAGCCAAAATGCTGAGTTAGGTTACTTAACTGGATGCCAGTTCACATACAAGATTGAGAATTTCCATTTTTACACCAAATTTCAATTACACATTCTGGAGAAAAACAAAAAACCCACCAAAACACAAAAATGACAGTTAAGCAAGACAGGAATTTTCCAAGTTACTTAGTTTCTGTCCAACTACCTGAAAGGAGGTCAGTGGGGTGGATATTAGTCTCTTCTCTCAGGTAGTAAGTGACAGGACAAGAGGAAATCACCTCAAGTTACCAATGATGGTTTACATAGGATATTATGAAAAATTTCTTCACCGAAAGGGTTATCAAGATTTGGAACTGGCTGGCCAGGGAAGTGGTGGAGTCATTATCCTTGGAGGTATTTAAGGACATGTCAATGTGGCACTAAGGAACATGGTGTAGTGGTGGACTTGCCAGCGTTAGGTTAATGGTTGTACTCCATGATCCTAAAGGTCTTTTCCAAACTAAGTGATTCTGTGATTCGATAAATAATTGCTTAGCATGGGGACTTCTGACACTAGGTATAAATTCTATAAATCTGATCTAACTAAGTAAATTGCACAATTTGTAGACCATCTCAGTTTATTTGCTGATGGCATACTGTATTCGTAGCTGTTAATACTGGTAGAACATCACTGAACATCACTGGGCCTATTGCCCCACCGAACTCACCACTTCCTCCAACAGAAGGTACATCACCCCCTCACCACATCCCACCATTCTTTCCCTGACACCTGTGTTCAGGCTAATGCAGACACTGTTTTGTTTCCCATCCTCCTCTTTGTTCTTTTTCTCCTTTCAGAATAACAGTTCTGGACATCCTGCTGCCACTCTCCAGCAGAAGATTAAATGATTAAAAATGTGAGCAAGCTCTTCCTACTTCTCATCTGAGCACCACATTCACTGATTCACTGTAGGACTGTATGCCTATTTCCACGAGCAGTTAACACAGGAATTAGTGTAGTTCATTACTCTGAAACCTTGGGACAGTAACAAACTCTTAATTACCTCTTTCCTTCCTTGGTTTCCACACAAAGATATAGGAGTCACTTAGCTTTTCTAATTGCCAGCTCTCCCTGCTCTGTCACTGTATGTCTTGTCCAGTCATAGCTTGAAAAGAAATGCCTCAAAATTTTGGAAGAAGCAATTTAAAAAACATTTTGAAGTGGAAAAAATACTTAACTAACAAATATTAATTTTAAAAATTGCTTTTCTGTTCTTCTAAAATATCACCCAATAGAAGTTATATCAGTTTTGTTGAATTTTGCTTATAGACAATTGACTTACAGCATAGTCAGTAAATAATCCCTTTTGCCACCTGCTTGCTCTTTGGGACACAGAAATTCACTTGCAGAAAGATTATAAGGGTACTACTGGCACAGGCTCTTGATGATCACATGCAAAATGTCGGAGTATATTGGGAAACCTATCCAAAATCCTAACTAAAACCTCATGCTTTCGTGGGTCAGGCAAGCAGGGATGTTTCTGGTTCTATCCTCACTCTCCCAGAGGAAAGGAAGTGTGAGGAGGAATGTCAAGCAAAAAGCTATATTTACTCAAAGTCTTCATAAAAGCAAATTACTCATCTTAAGGTATTTCTGGATGCAGCACTTAACAGAAAAACTCTGTCAAGATAGGCTGCATAATTCTTATAGGAGATAAGCACAACTCCTCAAATTCAAGACATGCTCAAATTTGAGTTCACACATTTACAGGAGAAAAAAAAAACCCAAAGATTTACTTATGAAATCCAATTTCTGAAAGATATTGTACTTGGTTAGTGGGAACACAGTGTAAGTAAAACATAAGTAAAGAGTAAAACAACTAAAAATCTTCAATATATTCAAAACTCTTCCTGCAAAATTGTGTATTATAGAAGCCGTGAATAATGTCACTGCATTAACACTTAAATATTGCATTACACTATTTTTTCTTGTGGGTAAGTATCAACAGATACAACACATTAGACATTAAAAATAACTGAATTGAAGAAAGCAGTGATTTTTTACAAGCCTGCCTTTTAATTTTATAATCTTTTCAGCATGATCGAAAACTTTGTTTATGATTGTTATTCCCTGTCATATCAATTTAGCTCTTCCTTCTACAATGAGAATTACTTCCTGCACTGTTATGCTCTGGGCTGTCTCCAACTCATCCATAAAAAATTCTGTGTTTGGAGGGAATGAAGAAAAGCTTATCTTATCTTTTTCAACAAGCTTGTTCAGCAAACAAAGCCCATGTCCACAAACACGTTAGTTATGCCAAGATCCTGACTAAAGATTTCCTTCTTCTCTACTGTGTCTCCCTAATCATTCCATACATTATAAATTCCTTCTGAGCAAGAAAATAATTCAATTCTACATAGAAAAATTATTTATTCTTATTAAAGCAGGACAGTACACCATGTCATTCATGTAATTTCAAATGTGCATCTATCTGCAGCAAGAAAACAATTATAAACTTTACTCAGCTAACAAAGACACAACAAGCCACTGGAATGTCAAGGAAATCAGAAGTCCTACTGAAAAGCCCTTTGCCTTCATTTCACCACGGTTTCACCTACCACTTTGGAGCTGGGGCTTTTCTTTGCTTGTGCATAAGTAGTTTTGCTTTCCCTATTAAAATGTCTTTATCTCAACTCCTGACTTTTCCTTTTTCTGCCGTTCTGATTCTCTCCCTCACCCTGCTGCATGGAATTAAGCATGTGGCTACGTGGGGATTAGCTGACTATCAGGGTTTACCTACAACAAGAACACTTAAGCAGAATTTTTACTTACTGATATAGTCCATGTAAAGGGTTAATATACAGCCACTTACAGGAAAGCACAAGTATTTGCATTTAGGAAGAAAAACTTTCATGCCTGCAGTTATTTTAAATGTGTTAGACCTTACTTTAAGAACCTTTACAGGAAAACAACATTTCTGGGGGGGGCGGGGGGGGAAAGGTTAGGCTGCTACAAGATAGATGTTGCCATTTTTCTCTCTCAAATCACTGAATTCCTAAAAAGAGGAAATAATCCAATGGATGAAAAAAACAAACAAAGAAGTATTAGGCAATATGAAGCATTGCTATGACAATCTGAATCACCCAGGGGATTTGCCTGCCTTTTAGACACAGGACAGAAGCAACAGGTAGGCTAAGAGCATGTTCTTAATTCCCGTTATGCTGCAAGATTACATATGCATTGCACATTTTTAATAGATCAAAACCAGACATCTATATGCTTATATACACTTTAATATGCTGGATGCAATGAAAAAAATAATAAAAAAATTTTTTTAAATAAAAAGAAAATTAAAATGGCACACAGACTCCAGTAAAACAAAACAGGGTCTGTTGCTTATTGTAGTGTCAACTTCTACATGCAAACAGATATGATGACTCTGTATGATTTTAATAAATACTCTTATGAAAAGGCAGACAGTACCTAACATCTGCTCACAACTTGAAGCACATATGCCACTCTGCAAGGGTTTGGTTTCAAGATACAAATAACTGGTAGAGTTTTACAATAATCTGCATAGTAAAGCATATTTCATGGCTTCCACTGGACAGACAAAAGGTCTTCAAAAAAACCGATGGTGGTTTTGGGAAAAAACAAAAAAAAAACCTTCTTTCTCAAAAACTCCCCCAACTTGAAAACAAATAGACTTTCCTGTATTGCAATGAAGGACAAATGTTGCTTTCCACTCCAAAATATGCAAGGGAAGTCAAGTTCCAAGCCTTCAAGGTGATACTGCGAGGTCTGCTTCTTCTATTTACTTGTTTATGTGGGTTTTTTTAATGAATGTGAGATAAATACTGCAATGACAAGCTTCTGCACATAGACTGGAGCAAAATCCTGCCAATTCACTGTATCATGGAAATTAAAACAATGCGTGATTATGTATTTTAAGACCCTCTCTTATCTGAAGTTGCCATAAGAAACACGATAGAGGAATGTAATTTCAAGGAAGTCACTGTTTATTAGTCTTGGGTGCTTCTAAAAGGTTCCCTGAAAGTCTCTTCCTGATTTTTAAGTGAAGTACCATTACATTTTTTTTGGCAGAACCTCAGGCTGAAGAACTACATGGATCAATTACATTTCACCATCTATCAGTTAGATTTGTATGTAAACAGCCAGACTACTATTGAGACTTCTTTTCAAATCTTCACTTCTATGTTATCAACAAAAAGAAAATATCATAGAAGGGGAAAAAGAGTGGATTGTTTACTGAATATTCCACCTATACAACCAGCAAAAAATTTTAACTTATTTTTGTCCTAATTATTTATCTGGAGCTAAGAGGAAATCAGAGAACTTAAGGCTAAACAAACCAAGGTTAGTCTAGATTTTGATATCCAACAGATATATATCACGTCCATTCACATTTAACCATATACTTTCAAGTTTAAATCTAGTACCAGTTAGGTTTTGTATTAGAAAAGGGACAGGAAGTGGCAGGAAGGAAAGCAGAAGGGGTTTTAAATTACACTTTCCTCTTTGGATACTACTGAGAAGGAAAACCTTCCACAAGTTTGAGGCTGTGCTCAATCCCCAGCTACTGGTTGAAGAAAACAAAGGATAGGAAAGAAGCTTCTGGCTTTAATTATAGAATATGGTTGTTTTAGTTTCCTGTTTCCAATCTTACCAAAGGCATGTTTTGCAATTAAAATCACATAAAATGTTTAACCACAGGGGTCTAATGAAAAGGCCCTGAATCTTAGGAGACACACAGGAAGTCGTGTCTCAAATTTCTTGAGCTACTCAACTCCCATATTCAGAACTGTTGACTATCCTCTTCACAACATCTGTCCATAAATTTTATGTCTGATAAACACCAGGCTCATCACAGCTGAGGATGTAAAACATTTCTCTGCTGATACTAGTTGTTCTGAAGAAAACAATTTTGAGAACTTTCTGGAACATCTAACAGTCAGGTATAGAACGTGATAGACTGCTTGCCTAATCTTTCTGTTATTTTCTCTGCTTTTAGCAATAAATTAGTAGAATCATAACCTCTTGTCTTCAACACTCTCTACAGAAGCAATCTAATGTGCCTTCTGGATTACTATTGTTACTTAATACACACTTAACTCCAACTCTACCAAACCATTTGGAGGTCATAAGCACACATTACGTGTTGCCTGCTCCATAACTGGTAGTTCAGTTCACAGAAAACAAGATGCAAAAATGTCTAGAGGTTACTGCCTATGACTCCTGACACAGTAAGTTTTGTATCACCTTAACAGAGCAAAAATACATATACCTATATTTTTCTCAGTCTCATGATATAACAAGGCAAAGAGTATCGATAAAGAAAGAAGTGGCAGAGTATCTGCCTGGTAGCTTAAGGCATACTGAGATGTAAACTGCTCCAAAACCCTACGCAGGTATCATATATCAGCTTTGAAATTATCATCATAACAACCATCACCATGGGGGTGTGGGCAGCTCAGATACCAGACACTTTTCAGAAGGACCCTTGCAAACTAAATCATGCAATGATTCACACTTATGATTATTCATTTATGCCAAAAGAGACACTAAAGCCTCATTAATATCTCCATCAATGATAAAAAGCACAAGTTTTGGCAACAACTGACAGTTTATACATGTTGTATTCACAGTCCCATTTCCTAAAAAGCTACTCTTTGTTGTTCTCTTATAATGGTTTACAGGTCAGAGGTATGAGGCCTCTAAAGTACATTGAAGCATTCTGGTCTCCCACTAACACAAGTCTTGCTATTTCCAGAACTTTTTTTTTCATGCATGAAAAACTGTAAAAGTGGTTCTACTGATGTGTTACTAACTCATTGTTACTGAAGAAACTGTCAGTTTTTCTGCAAAAGAAAGACTTAAATAAAAACCACTAATAGGCCCTAGGAATTAGGGACATTCTTAGTATCGAACACAATCGATTCTCTATAAAAGTCAATGGCACTGTGGTAGAAGTATTGTTACACAAGAACTCCAGTTAAGAGAATATATTCCCTCAATGTCAGAGCGATTACAATCAAAAGAAAGCTCTTTGCACACAGTTATGCTTAGCAAAGCACACTGAAACACTCCTCCAAACATCTTGGTGGGAGTTTTGATTGGAATAAGAAAGTAATCTCAACATCAAAACTCACCTTATTTCCACACAAACAAACGGCCGACTGAAATCATCTCGTGTTTCTGTGGAATCAGGATTCCACTTCTTCACTCTCCACTAGAGGTAGTAGAGAAGACCACTGCTGCAATAGATTACTGCATGTCCTGAATAATCCAGAGGAAGAGCTGGGCTCTCAGGTCTTCCTTGAACATCTATTTTAAGACAACACTCATGAAGCAATAAAGGATCAGCTGTGCCCTAGGGACATGAACTTCGCAGAACCCAACACACCCTATTTACCCTGAAATTCCTGTCTCTTTAATCAAGTGCATCAGTTTTCCAGACATAGTCCCTCCCCTCCTTACTCCAAATTTCCTATTATCCATCTTTCTGTGTGAAAGAAGGCACACAATTTTTTTGTGATTATCGAAATTTAATCTTAAAATACTTCCACTGTTTAAAGAAGTATCATAAGTAGTCAAAACACAACTTCAGAAGTACACATGTACTCTTTAAAACATTTAGAGGCAATTAAAACCTAGATCACACAAAATCCTGGTTTATTTTAAAAGCTAATATGATCTTATTTTAAGGTACTGCTCGACAGAAGTCTAAGCAGCAGCTGCCATGCATACTCTGATAGGGCAAAGGAATAATACTGCTCCCAGTCATAAAGAAATCTTAATGGTTTTGCTCCTCTACAGAATCTTCACTTTTGTACTTCATGACAAAAAATACTGTGCGGAATCGAAAATTCACTGAACTTTCTTAATCACTGAGTAAAGAACGAAAAGAAAAACTTGAATCCTCTGAATACATCGCTACTGAAATCAGAGGATGAATTACATAAAGATACATTCAGCTTCTTTGTATGTAATTGTTACACCAATGCCCACCTAATATGAAAAAATTATTCTGACTAGTGAAACAAACAGAGGTGGTTTTATCCTTGCTTTTATTTGTTTTCACCCTTTTGCATGGCAGTCATTACAGGGCTTTATCCAGCATATGTTCACATAGCCTCAACAATATGAAACGTGGTTGCTCAACTTCACATCATCTTCCCAAAAAAGATGACAAGACGGTCCTGGAATACTATTACAGGTAGATACTGAAGTCAGCATAAGCTTTCATCATTTTTTACTTATGAGATAAACACAGACACTCCATAGTTTCATTCTGCAAGTGGAAGACTAACTGCTTAGGGGAAAAATACTAACAAATGATCAATAGTGAGCACTTATACTCTCATCTTTAGACCTTCTTTAAGTTACTGAATTCCCCTTGTGAACATCCATTGCTTGGCAAGGAGGTCACAGTGAAGCAGTAAAAGCAAACACATACCCAACACATTGAAAAAACAGGTTCCTCTTCAGCTGAGCTGAGACAGGAACACAAATGCAGACACTACAACATGGCTTTGTGGAAAACTACCACCCAGCACCATGCACTCAAACAGCATAAAACTCACACTTAGGAACAGATTAAATTAGCGTTTTTTCCCAGTAATACTTGATGAGATACTCAAAACACAGGGCAGAAAAAAAGACATAAAGAACAGACCCCTTTGATATTTTCTATCTACCATATCACCAAAAAAAGATTACTCAATCTGTTGTTTAGGACTGAGTAACAGCCTAAGACAAACAGGAACCTTTCTGCTCCATGACACAACTGTGTAAAATATTGGCAGTCAAGGCTATGCCTGCTGTCCCCAACAGAATTAAGGCTATGCACACAGGAACATGCTCCTGCAACTTCCACTACATTTCTATACTGAACTAAATTAAAACAAAGAACAAAAACATTTTAGAATTGACAGGAACTACCTGAAGTAACTAGATTTTGCAAATGACACTTTCATTTTGTAAAGAACCTTACCTAACTTGATTTATTTCTGCTTCCCAAAAAAAAAAAACCCACTTCTTCCCATGAGAGTCTTTTTATTTTGTTCATAAATTTAGCCATGTAATTAATATCAAAGATTGCATCTGTTGTGTATGAAAAGAATAAACACAATTCAGGAATGCCAGTGAAAGTGGATGTTATTTGCACTTCAGCAGATCACCACAAGTTATCCCATTAGCAGTTGCAAGTTCATGCATGTCACCTGTCTTAAACAAGAAACTCTCTAACAGCTCACTTCTACCTTTTTTTTCCACCTCAAGTAGAGAAGCTACATATTTAGTGTATTAAACAGGAAATGATGAAATGGTCTTTCAGAAACACATACAATCTAAAAAATAAGCGAAAGACTTGCGAAATAATTTGTACTGATGTCCGAAATACAGATGCTCAGAATTACATTACATATTCCCTTTAGTCTGTATTTAACTTCTTTTACTTGTTTTTTTTGTTTCTTTTAATTTTAGAGAAATTGCTTAGGTAACAAATGACTGGTCAAAATAAATAAATTCTGCTCATTGATTCAGAGCAGAATTCAAAGAAATGAGAGATCATACAACTTAGGGGGAAAAATTATGTGCAACAATAAGGAAGACTTCCAAGTACTTTAAATTAAACTTCGATAATTCACTATTGGGTAAAATATCTCAAATTTAGAACAGTCATGCAAAATAGAGAAATCCATCTTAAAAAAAAAAATCCTACCAGTAACCATTTCTAGAACATTTACTAATTTATAGCATTCATAACTTTGAAGGGGAAGTTCAGATGGGACATGAGGAAAATGTTCTTCTTTGAGAGGGTGGTTGGTCATTGGAACAGGGATGTGGTTAGGGCATCAACCCTGCCAGAGATCACGGAATGTCTAGATGCCACTTTCAGTTATATGGTTTCATTTTAGGTAGTCCTGACAGGATCAGGGAGTTAGACTTAATGATCCTTATAGTTCCCTTCCAACTTGAGATATTCTATGATTAACTCAGCTATTCCAGGCGCTAAAAATAAATACGCAATTAACTGTTCTTCCAGAGCTACAGACCTCATACATTAGCTCCACCTAAATTCCTAGGCAGGGAGGAAGCATAGCCTAGATCTCTTCAAAGAGGTCCAAAACTAAGTTTATAGTACAGGGGTGAGGGGTGAAGTAAAAAAAAAAAATTCTTTAAACTTATTTAGTTTATCTGGGCATTTCCACTGGAGAAGCTATTCTAACAGCAGAGAGTTTCAGCACACCCACTAGGATTTCAAGGAAAGAATAAGGGTTTCTTTGACTTTTGAAATGCATTATAGTTGTGTTTTTTCTTTTATTTAAGGAAAAAAAAAAAAAAACCCACCAAATACTGAACTAGAAAAACCAGGATTCATATCCACTTTAGTGCATTTCTTGCCTTAAAGTCTATTTTAAGATACATATTCATTCTGACACAGCTTTACTTCCATAAAGTAAAACAAGAAATTGTCTCATTGCCAGTTTGGCTAATGGGTATCAGAACTCTGAATCCAACTAAAATGCTCTTGCAAAATCTTAAGATCCAGTTTGTTACCCCTTCCCCATGTTTTACAAGGGTAAAAGCCCCAAAGAACTGAAAGACCTACAAATATAATAATGTAAACTTCCCGTGATGGGCATCCTTTCTTCTAAATTTACACAGCACTTTGCACAGGAAGTCAACATAGACTCACACTCAGAATTCGTAACTATTGTATAAGACAAAACAAAAACCCAGTTTATTTGAAAAATTTGATGCCCACAAAAGGTACCAGACCACCAGGTATGAAAATTCTATTCAAAAAGCCAACAACGTAAGCATATTCTTCACTTCAGATTTTTGCAGCTGCTATTAAGCACCAAACAAGCCTCAAGATAATCAGAAATAAGGAGCAACATCTTTGCCCTAATATTTGCATATTCTCTGTGATCTCCATTTCAACAAAGCCAGCTTTCAGGAAGAAGCTTACTGATCAACTTCAGCTCCAACTTTTGTTTCAGTCTTACCACCATCTGCAGGCTTTTCGTTTCAGGGAACGAAATTAGGAAGCGCAGTGCATGAGCATAGCTTTTCAGTACCTCAAGCTACATGCTCTACCCCACAGGTCCATTTTTTCCAGCTGCACGGAGCAGAATTTTTAGAATGTTTTGTTGCACAGTGCAGCAACAGCATTATGTCAAACAGACCTTTAAAACAACATTTCATCTCTTTCAAAGGGGATGGCCTTAGCAAGATGACTACAAAATAAAATTCTCCCCCAAACTGCATTGCTCCTTTTACGATGCGTACAAGAATGCAGGATACAACCCTGTGACTGAAATAGGCTGTAGTTGAAAGACCTTGTACTAAGGCCAGGATTAACTAGAGAACCAAAACATCAACTGCTTGTACAAACTGTAATTTTAACATGACAATACAAAGAGAAAAAAAAAAAAAAAAAAAGAGGGAAAAGGTCTGTCTTGCTAGATAAGCCACCAAAATATGTCCAGAGCTCATAACCTTCAGATTCTTCCAGATTCTAAACAGCAGCATCAAATGACTGGGGATATTTCATGTGATTGAAAAAAGGGAAATGCAAGGCAATGACGACATATTTATACATTCATAACATGGTTCATAGAACCACTGAATGGATTAGAAGGAACCTTAAAGATCATCTAGTTCCAACCCCCTTGCCATGAGACACAAAATTTATATTTCAGTGCATGGGCTTTTTTCTGAATTTGAAATAAGTTTCATACTCTGACTTGGCAGGTCGCTGAGGAGTTAAAATATGATGCAGCAAACTCTACCTGGTACTTTAGTGATGGCTATCCAACATGTTTGTCATTTAACAGACCAAATCCCACCTGTAACAAGAGTGCTGCGTTCTCAGCAAGGAAGGGTGTTGTTTTACCCACTATCTAATTCCATATTTGGCCATGGTCGTGAATCTAACCAGACATACTTTAGTTTCAGTTTGATCTGAGAGCTTCATTTCCTCCTCTGTCCTGGACGGGTAGAATGTGTTACTATTAGTAGAGGCAGCAGCAACACGGACTTTTCATGGCTTCATTTCAGGCACAAGCAAAGGACGCACACACACTGCTGTCTCACGATGTCAGCACACGCTCCCGTATGCCTATCTCTAAGCATATGCAACCACGTCGGTATTTCAAGCACTTCTGTCAATGCACGGGCAGCTCTGAAAGCTTTCTTGCTTTCATGAACACCCAGAAACACTATTTCGTACACCGCTGATACTTCTGTATTTTATTTCTCCTTTCGCTCGGGGGGTGGGGGGGAGGGGGGGGGGAGCACGCTCTGGTGAGAATGCCCCGATCAGAAAAACGCCATGAACAGCGGGTCTGGTTCGTCCTTCCCATCAGAATCATGATGGTTTTGGCACTCCAGACGCCTATAAGGCTCCTTCATCGGTGCCTCACAGGGGGAGCGTACACCTGGAGTACAAGTGGCCCCGGCTTCCCAGTGTCAGTGAGACCCCAGCCGGGCAGCGAGAAGCGCAACAGCGCCGAAAAAGCGAGGGAGCTCCTCTCACTTCTGTCGTTCAAGACACCTATTCCTAATTAACGTGAGGAAATTTTCAAGCCGCGGACCACGGAGGCAGCAAGACTACGAAGCCTCTCGTTTTCCTCGGGGCAAGCAGCTCCCGCCGGACGCGCCTCCGCGGGAGGCCCCGCGGCTCCGTCCCGGGCTCCTGCGGCCGCCCGGGTACTCACCGCTGGGAAAGGGCTCCATCTTCCTCCCGGAGTCCGCTCTCAGCGGAGGCGCTGCCACAGCTCTTCACTCCTCCTCCTCCTCCCGCCGCCGCATGCTCCCAGGACAGGCTCAATCCCTGCCCACCGCCAGCACCGCCCCGCCGGGGCCGCAGCAGTCTGAGCCCGCGGCTCCCTCCCTGCCCGGCGGCTTTTCCAGGAGAGGCAGCTCTGCCCACCACCGCCTCAGAGCCCGCTTCCTCCTCGCCCCTGCCTGGGCCCCGCGGCACCGCCTCCTCCCCGCGCGGGCCCGCCTCCCGCCGGGGCTGGCGGGGCGGGCTCCGGAGCGCGAGGGAGCGAGTGCCGGAATGTGGCGGCCCTTGGGCCGCTGGGCCGAGCCGGGTGAGCCGGGCCGGCCGCTCCCGGGCCCGCTGCGCTGCGGCCGTGCAGGCCTTGGCCGTGCTGCCGGCCGATTTGCCTGCGTCTCCCTGCCCTGCGCCTTCCGTCGCAATTTAACCTTTCTTTTTATTCAAACAAATAAATAATTCCCGTGCCGTCTAGTAGTGTTACGCTGTGGAAGACGCAAGAAGCAAACGGCACAGCAGACTGTGTGAAGTGTGATCAAATGATGCTGCAAAGAAAGACTGGATAGTGTTCCAGAAACCAAACACAGGAGTTCAAAACAATGAATTATACAAACTGGACATGGTATTTGGTAAGAGAACCAGGTATCTATGCTGGATGTCACCATGTAATACAAAAATATTGAAACATCTTTAGAAGTGGCTGCTGTGGGAAAAACAGACAAGTATGAACATCTTCAAGAACAAATTCAAGAACTGAAAAATGCTACAAATACTGTATTTATGGGTTTTCCACTTGGCACACATGGGAAGTGGCATCATGGCAATTACAAGCTTTTGAAGGCCCTGGATCTCTCCAGCTTGAGGAGAGAGGTGTGCGCATGCTTTGGTTTTCAGGGCACTTTTTACTTCTGTGGACATTGTGTACATGTATGCTCGTAAAGCATGCAGTATTGTATCATCTTAACCTATGTAACATGTAATATCTACATAACATCTTGTACTACTGTATTTATTGTAATATGTATTAATACCTATAATGAAGTGTTGATAAGTGACAGTAACACCTGCTTCCAACCCCTGTACCCCCCGAGGAGCTGGGACATGAGAGACAAACTTGTGATTATGGCTGAACATAACAAAGAGAAAATCAGATTGAAGGTGAACAGCACAAACATAAAGCCACTGCAATCATCTTGGCTTTAGGAAGGGATTGTATGTAGAGATGACAGAGGAATCGTGGTGTGATATGTCACATTCCATCAATTTGGGACAAAATTTTCCTGATGTTGATCAAGGTGGCCAGGCCATCTATACTTAACTTGGAAAAGGAATATATGTAAACTATATGTGTTCAATACCTAGCCTCGTTACTGACTTGCCTGCCCCCTGCTCCCTGACAGCTACACTTCTGCTATCATGTGATTGACTGGCTAACTTTTTTCTTTACACAGGAGATTTTTTTTTTTAAACACTGACTTTTGGGAAAGGAGAAAATGGAAATTCCCAAAGAACACAAATTTAATAGCCCCATATTTATTTAAAAAATAATCTAAGGTTAATTGTTTCTTGGGTAAAGAAAGGGACAAGAGCCAGAAATCCACAAGAGTCCAGGCGCTAGTGCAGCCCTGTACCTCTTCTCTGTGCACTATTTCACACATGATCATGTTTCACAGACTTAGTTATGATGACAACCTTGTAGCACAATCTAGGTCAAAGTCATGTTTCACACTAAGTCCTTAGAGTTTTACACTGGCCCAAGGCTGGCACAGAGCTTTGTGAGCTTTAATAACCATTTACATATTCTCAGACACCCCTGAACGTATCACAACAGCCCATACTCAAAGGAAAAACTTATTTAAATTATTAAATCATCAAATAATTTCTTTGAACAGGATAACATTTATCAAGAGCTTTCTTTTCAAAGCACTAAACCTTTGTGCCTTATATTTAAATATATTAAAGAAACAGTAATACCTATGTGGCTAACTCTGCTGGAATTCTACACAGTGTCGTATAGAGGCTGCAGAGAGGCCTGAATGGTGCGTGTTGAGCACCTCATCACTTGCTTTCACCGTTCTTCATGTCTGCCAATCAAGAATCCTTTATTAGCATAATACATCTTTGTGAAGCTAAAAAGCTAAAATAAGATCATGCTCCATTACATGTGCAGAGATTTCCATACCCAGATTTTCCTATTAACATCAAGTTTTAAGGTAATACAATGGGAATTAGTCATACAGAATAAGCCAGGTATGGAGCTTATTTCACAGTAACACTGTTTGTACTATAGTAGAAATATAAGGGTTTTTTGAAAATTGAATGGACTTGAAGGTCCATCTTTGCTCATGTTGGTAAAAAGCTAGAATTTCTACAATATGATAAAATAAAAAGTGCCTAGAAGTTACAGATCCTTTCCACTATAAAATAAATACAGTTTTTAGTTATAGCTTGTGAGTGATTTGTAAAAGTGAAGAAAACTGGCTCCTTTTTTCAGATTTTAAGTCAACTATTACCACAATCTCTTTTTATTTCCTAAGATGCAGAATAAAACATTTCTGTGATTGCTCAAAGCCCTAAATATATCCTTAGAGCATCTGCAATAACCTGTGTTGTGCATCAGTTTGGTAGCTTCCATTCAGCAATATCTTAATTGAGACTTTTTAATGGGTTAAAATATGTTTGCCAGCAACCCTGCACCTTTTTTAACTTTGAAGACAAGCTATCTCTAAAGAATCCTTTAGATCTTCTAGCTTTTAGACACCTGGAAACATGACTCAGACTGTCTTTTTCCGGTTCATTTTTCTGGTGAAAGCCACAGAGATTTAATGAACAGTGCAAGTGTCAGAAGACACTTGGGTGCTTTTGACCCAGTGGAAAGTCTTCAATTGTTCTTAACCTGATCTGCATTTAAGAAGCAGCTACACACAGTAAAGCTTTGCAGTTGAGAAGTTGCCAGGCCTCCAGGGGTTGGAAGGCAAGGGTTCATCAGTCTTGCTAAAACATGTCAGAAGTAGCCCAGACTCAGGTATGGAACTGGTGACTCATTTGGCGGACAACCTCAAAATAAGATGAAAAAGTTATCCCAACAAATACTTGTGCCTAAAGCTTGAGCTGAGAGATAAGGAATAGGGAAGTTCTTTTTATTCACTGACTGAAGTGGTTAGTACTACTGATTAATATGTTAAATTCTTCCTTAATGTGAGGTTTTATATTCAAAGCTAAAATTGTTTCTTTGGTGTGCACACCACTCTGAACAAATCTGACACCCTCGTCCCCTGCCAGCAGGAACTACAGCCACTTGTAGCAGCTGTTTGCACAGAGTACTGTCCCAGGCAATCCATAGCACTGTGTTTGCAAAATAAATATCCTTATCTGTCTATCTATTTCTACAGGTGTAACCAGTTAAATAATTAAAGTAAATAGTTTTGTGAACGGTGGAGCTAAATGAGGCATGGTTATTTGTTATTTTTGCATATTTTAACTCATTGCAGATTCTTGCTAAGAGAAGCAGCTTCTTCCACAGAAACATCATTGCTATCTGCTTTGTGTTGTCTTACAACCTGCCTTTCAGCAATACTTCCTAGATATACATTCCTCTTTTTAATAGAATGTGGTTACCTTGCCTCTCACCATGCCTCTTTTCAGAAACTTTAAGACCACTGTGTCTTTTCTTAGAATTCAGAGAACTTTTTATTCTCTGTGGCCTAGAACAAGGATTTGACATGGTGCCCAGCCTCAGTTGCAGTTCCATTCTCAATAGTCATGTAGAAAGAAACACCTGTGGCATATGAGCCTTTGGATAGATTACAGTGCTGCATTACAGATAAAAAACCCCAAGGTATTTTAAGGACTAGTCAGAACAGGGTTAGAACACTGGAACATTTTGTTGTAGTATAGTCACTTCGCCGTAAATGCTTTTCTTGCTTTGCTGATTTTGTTTAATTCATAAAAACAAATAAGATACTGTAAGAACTGTCAGTTAAGAACTGTAAAATTAAACCAGTGTACTTTTCTCTTTCCCTTTGAATATTGTTAGTATGTTTATATCTCAATTCTAAAGACCTACATCTAGTGTTTCATTTCTTTAAAAAAGCATGTACTAGCTAGAAATTATCATGTACTATAAATATATCCACCAGGTAGCACAGAAGTAATTTGCGAGTTTTTGTGGCCAGAATGCTACGGGGCATGATTCAAAAGTTGCTTTTTCCATAGGTGATATTAGGATACAGTTAAGTGTGATGATTTAGGCAGATCTAACAGCTTGGCACTTCCCAAAATGGCAGTGTCCATTTTCCTGCTCAGTTCTTGCCTCATGTTTCACTGCTTACCTTACACCAACTGTAATGCTTGTTTTGTTCCTCTACAGGCTGATTTCCTCTTCAGCTGTCTAATCTGGCAGAAAACTAATTCACCAGAATAGTGGATAATTTAATTTTGGGTTACAGAGTTTTATCAGAATCTGCAAATTATCTGGATAACAATAGCAACAAGGAGACTCATAAACATGCACTAAGCAACCCCAGCTCAGAATTCTCCTCTGTTTCCAGTAATAAACTGTCTATGCCAATTTGCCCCTTAAGGTTCTGTTCTTTAGCTGATCCATAGATCATCCCTAGATTTGTCTCTCTTTCCAGTGATTCCATTCTCAGCTCAGCTCAGCTCAGCTCAGGAAGAAGTCATTTCCTCTTATCCACCATTAATTGAAGCTATATTGCATTGAAAAGAACCATTCATAAATACTAACAAAAATGGCAGTAAATTGATTCACTAAGACAGAAGTTTTATAAAATAGGAAGTCTTCCCAGAATCAATCCACAGCGAGAATTTTAAAAGCACTTAGTATTGACAAGACTTTTTTCTTCTTGAAGTCAACACTAAACATCAACATCAACATCAGTAAAGCATCAATGGTTATGGATTTTGAGAACTTCAATTACTGTGCCTAATGAATAAGATATAAACAGGATGCTTAATAAATAAGATACAAGCATAAGTATCCCGTTTTTTCTAGCCACAATAATACTGGAATTTAGGAAGTCATCCGTGCTCATAGCTCATCTATGAAGTACCCCATTATGCAACTGAGTAGTATTACTTTTTCCTTTTCAAACTGGAGAACTGCTGAAGAGCTATGATATGAAATTATCAGCCACTTACCAGATGCAGTGAAAAACTAGCACTATTTTTAAATGTATTTTTATTATTGTATTTATTAATCTTTGTCTAGTACTACAAAGTAAAGCGATGTGAATCAGACAAATATTGAATATGAGAAAAATGAGACTGATGAACCATACAAAGTAACTTTGCTCCTGATATGCTGAGTTCTGTGAACATGCCTGCCATAAGGTACTAAGCTGGTTGATGCGTTCTCAATCTTCCATAAAGCAGAGGCAAGCACAAGGCGTGGTGGAATGGCCAGTGTAACACATCCCTGTTATTACATATTCTTTTCAGAAGTGTTCATTGTTGACACCCCTAATTTCATTCTATTTGCAGAGGGCAATAAGGGCAAAACTCCTTGCACCCATTAAAACGATCATAAAATAAAAAAAATTGCAAAAACAGTGTGACTAATACTTCTGCAGCAAAATAGTGTACTTTAGTGATGCTCTCTCATAGTCTTAAATTATTTAGAAAACTGTAGAGCTTTTACTTGCAACAAAAATCAGCCTTCATTTAGATAGCACATGTGAAAGGATAGAGAACATACCAAATGCTAAACAAGGTGCACATGCCTGTGGCATCTATTAAGCCACAGTAATCTAACTTACAGCATCTCAAGACAACAAGAAAGCCTAAAGTCTGGCCAATGAGTTTGAGCTCTAATTCAAGTATATATTCAGAAACTAGAGTTCTTTCCACTTGCCTGTGGTGAATTTTTCAGTGGTGTATTTATTTCACTGAAAGTCTATCCACATGTTGGCACTGTTCCTTTAAAAACAAATCTTTGAGAAAGGCAGGTAGCAAGTGACTTGATAACACTGTGTTGAAGAGACATATCATTGTTTCTAATCAAACATGGTAATTACTTCACTACATTTTTAAATTAAAAGTAAAAACAATTTCATGTATTAATACAATACTTTTATTTTCTTTCTTTCAAGGAATAAAAATGCTTAAATTGTAATGCTTTAATGCTAAATGCTAATGCTAATGCTTAAATCTTAATGCTTTTAGCCCCTTTTTATTCCTGTTATCCATTCTAAGCAGTAGATTGAGCTTAATGGGGCTTTTGTGCTGCTGCTTGATGCTAGTTACGTGCTATTATGAGAAACTAGTTATAGAATTGTTGCTGGTATTAAAGTGACAGTCTACATGTGCCCTTTGAAAAGTCTCTGTTCATACATTTTGTCCACAACCACATTAATAAATACTGCTTTTGTGTGGTTCTTGTTTCTAGAGTAGCAGAATATTCACAAGACGTCTGCAGAGAGAGTAAATGCAGACTGAGTCATAAAACAGTAAGATATGTGTGATCACACACACAGGTATGTGAACTTTGCAGCTGATGGCAGATGGAAAGATAGTTCTGGGTGGTGTACAAAAACATTAGCTTAAAATCAACTGGCCATTTGGTTAGGCTGACTTTGACCCAATAGATGATATAGATGTGAACTAACAGACAATCCAAATAGCCGAAAAGCAGCATCATTTACTGGACAGGTACCACTATCAGTTAGCAAAACTTGGTTTGGATTAGAAATTCATAATCCTCCCACCTCTGTCTCCAAATGTGGGGAATAATTACCGGTAATGAAAGCACCATTAATGCACAAAACTGTTTCTGGGCATAAGACATAGTACTGAATAATGACGTTTTATCTGGAATACCTTTCAAGTATTGACAAGCCCTTGGACTAAAAAACAAGTAATTTTGTAGTTCAGCTTTCCTGAGGGGATTTATCTGAAGTTCTCATGCTCCTAAAAAATGGCTGGTGCTCCCTTTATTTTCTTGACACCTTTCACTGCAGTAGTTCCTTCAAGACTGAGTCATGCAATAAAACAAGATATTGTCACAGAGAAAAAAACCGCAATAAATAAATAGAGCATAACTTATTTAAGAATCAAATAACATTAAATGTCAGCCTAAGGACTCTGAGTTAACTAGTCCTGTCTACTTTTATTCCTTTATGCAATACTTTAAATACATCAGTTTTTGAAAACTTTTTAGATAAAACCCAGTTCACAAGACTGTGTGTATACCGTAGCGTTAATGGGCCACACTGCTGATATGAATGGGTAGACTGACGTAGCTCTGTTGGCCTTCAGTAGTTTTACAATTAATTATGAAAGTTAATGATTTAACTCCATAATTTCCAGAGTGGTACCTAGCTTTCCCATAGACTGGTATGAGAGAGTGAAGAAATTGCCACCTTTCCTGAAAATGAAACCATGGAAATAAGACACAAGACCTGCACACTAGTTGAAAGAATATGCTCAGTTCTCACTCAGATGATTTCTATGCAAATGTGGAATCATCACCACTGTGATGCAATAACATGCCTCCAGCATATTTGACAGTTGCCAGCCAGGGAGAGGAGAAACAGAGCTCTGCATTTCACAGCAGTTTTAATTGTCATGTTTTGGTGAACTAGGATACTCCTCTGCACCAGTATATTTACAACTCAGAAAAAGGCAAGGCAAGACAAGGCAATAATTCTCTAGAACAACTATCTGTGCATATGCTTATGCAATTACTAGCCTGGTGTTGCAACATCCTAGCTTGTTTTCCAAAATACCCACAGCATGTCTGCGCTTACCAGTCCCTATCATAATTAAAATGCCATTCTTTCACTCTTACTCTCTCCACCCACTTCACTAACGTCAATAGCATAGCAAACCTAGGCAGGAAACCTAAGCTACTGTTCAGAAACCTTGGACCAAGCTCCTAAGAATGGTATGGAGAACTGTCGGTGGCGAGAGAAGCAAGATGCCAACTCAGTGTGAGTGATAAATCAAGCTCGTTTATTGTCAGAAAGTGCAGTCTTTATAGTGCTGTTCATGCTCAAAACGTTATTCCCCCACAGAAGTTTCCCACAGTAGCTTTCTCTATTCCAATTAAAACACCAAGCTGATATCAGAAGGCAACAACAGTAACAGTTTCTTCTGCCACGTTAATCTTTGGACACCTGCAGCTTGTTTTCAGCTTTCATGTCTCTCTTTCCCACAGTTGTCTTGAGAATAACCTTGAGCAGAGGCCTAGCTTTCGTCTAAGGGGCCTGGATTGCTCACCCACTTTATGTCTGTGCAGCTGGAGAAGGATATTCTCCAACAGAGAACAGCTCACTTGAAGCCTACAACTTTGAATTTTCACACTACCCCTGAGTCATCCTCAGTGACACAGTAACAACAGTGACCAAATAGCAGTTACAGTTACTTCAACAGTCTTATGAAGGGTGTATCTTTTGAAAATAAAATAGATGGTTGTGAATAATATCCAAGAATCTTGTCTGTTTCTGAGGACTTCACGTGACTTGGATTGCATGTGTAGCAGCCTGTTTGTGCTCACTGTTCTGGGAAGTTTAGCACTCACCTAGTGCTACCCTGGAACAATATCAGTGTCTTGAAGGAAGAGAGCTGTATAGAGGCTATAAGAAGGCTTGTAAGATTATGCTGTAGGTGAAACTTTCAAAGTACTTCTCATTTCTGGAGGGAACCTTACAAAACCCTCATGAATACCAGGAGATGCACACAGTTTTAGAATAGAATAGTGCTTGATAGGATGTCTGTTTGGATACCGAGCGTGCATTTTGAAATGCCAGTGTTCTGTGTAGGGATATAATACTAGGAACATGCAATACAATCAGCACATAACAATGCCAGGGTAGTCAACTGAACATCCAATAACTGCCTCGAGTCACTTAGGACTGATTCACAGCAGCGTGTTTCAAGCATAGATAATGCTTTACAACTGCCAAATGAGAAGATAAACTGCAAACTAAGCCAGTCACATTAATATGAGAAGGCTCCTAAGAGAAAAAAATCTTCATAGGCAGCAGACAAGATGTCACTTCCATATTTAACAAAAAACTGTGTGAGACGAGTGTGTGCCTGAAGGACGCTGGTATCTAATAATAGCATTGCCTCACACAAGCTCTTTCTATGGCAAAGGTTTCTGGGCACACCCACATGAGGAGAAATCTGAGCTGATCATAAACAGGCAAGGCTGCGGCTGGGAAGCAGCAGGAGCATACTGCCTCCCCAAGACAGACAGCTCTATGGCACTAATGTGGCACCTGAGATGCATTAAACTCTTGGAGTAAGCTCCTCAGAAGACACTGGAGCCCCCTGCAAAGGAACTTCCTTGCATCCAGATTCCCCTTTGAAAGAGGTTTGCAAACTCAGATGCTTAGCTTCTTACAAATGCAAGTGAAAAAGAAATCAAGTAGAAAGACAAAGAGTTCTAAGGCACTCTATGTACGATGAGGTGGTTTTACACTCATACTCTTTATGTGGGATGTTAGTTGGTTGTACAAAGTGTGTATTTGTTTGAGATTTGTATATACTTAGCTATATTTAATTTTGCTTCAGTTGCTGTTCCTATGAGCACCAGAAAATACCATCCTACCAAAAAACAGGTGCCAACCTAAGGAAAGGAACTTTTTCTTCATTCAGCAAGAAATTAGATTTAAAAAGCTAAAAAAACATCCCTGAGGTTATACCAGCAAGATGGGATTATGTCACATCAGGGTTTTTTTAAACCCCCTTTTAAATAACAGGCCAGAAGTACAAAATTCTTAGAATAATTTTAAGGTGTCATGTACCTGATAATATTGAAATACTGACTACTGTTACTTTTGAGATCCGGTTATTTGGTATATTTCATCTTATGGACAATGTATTTAAGCTATAGAGCAAATGTAGGCTTCATCTGTTAAAAATCTGAAGGTACACTGACATACGTCTTGCACATTTGTGCTTGGAAATACCGAGAGTGATAAATAGCAAAATACTCGAGGAAAACTCAGGCACTTCCTAGAATCAGTTGAGAGCTTTTAGAGTACAGTATACAGTTTGGAAAAGCATTGCTTGCCAAACTGCAATTTTGCCCCGGAAATGTGCTGTTAGCAATGAAATGTTAGTTGGCAAAGATTTTTGACATCAGATGTAGAATTCCTAGATGGATTTAAAGAGAGATGAATCTAATGAATTACTTGGCAGTAGCAGTCTAAAATGCAGGTGTCTTAGGATATGTCTGCATTTGATATCTAACTCAGCCTGAAGAAGACAATCCTTACCTCTGCTGAATAAGAGGTACCAGTGATTTGTTCTGTCCCCATCAGGCTATCCACTCTGCTCTTCTTTCTGTTGTATCACTAGGGGCAGAAACTGGGGAGCACGATGACTGGAGACAGAGAATTGCAGAACTTGGATCAGACATGCTCTCTGGTTTAGCACATACCTGTAAAATACTCACAAGAAAGTAGCTCATCCTAAATCCAGAGAGTCATCTGATCCATCAAGATATTACTGAGGTATAGTAAAGATCAATTATTTGTCCCGAAATGTTGGGGTGAACTTGAAGATAGCAAGGACTTGATTTTAGGTCTCTGTGTCCTAGTAAACTTATTAATTCTCACAGTCTTATACACAGTACGTATTATGGCTGAGACCACGTTAACATCAAAATCTCTCCCTAACAGGTGAGTTGGTAAGGTCACTAGTGAGACAGATGGTGTGATTCTGCAGGTCTGATGAGCACTTATCACCTCTAGGTCAGGTAAAGTTAGAACTGTAATCTGAATAACCAAGCCTTAGGTAAGTGTCCTGACTACTAGCAACTGAACAGTATAAAACTTTATCTTGTTGTTGGTTTTGTTTTGGGGTTTTTTTTTGTGTTTTGGTTTTTTTGTTGTTTTGTTTCTAGTTGTTTTGTTTCATTTGCTTTGGTTTGTTTTGGTTTTTCTTGGTTGGTTTGAGGTTTTGGGGTTTTTTTGTTCTGTTTTGTTTTGTTTTGGGATTTTGTTTATTTGTTTGCTTTTCTGCAGGTAGAAAATTCCTTTTAACATTCCTAAGTACTTTTTTATATAAACCCCAGTATTTTTTTCAGATAAACAGTCATTCCAATTTCTCTGCTTTCAATCCTGCATTACACATTTTGTAAAAATCCCTTATTAGTTTGTTGGGAAAAAGATGGCTGGGGAAAATTCACCAGTAGTAAAGCAATTCAATCAGAAATGTCAGAGTACGGTAACAATCTACCTTCAGACTAGATTCACATAATAAATTTTATTGTCAGACTGTATGTCTGCACACAATCATTCATAGTGTACCCATTGATTCCAGCAGTAGTTCATTACACCATTGTAACTTTATCTCATGCTTGATCTCTCTATGACTTCAGAGTAGCCAGGTGTGCTATAGTCTGTGAAAGTATTTCCTTCTGAAACTAAGTTCATCATCTTCAAATACATCACTTTCCAGTTATTTTGTGCAAAATTACTTAACATGAGGAAAACATGGAGTATATCATGGAACAAAGCAAATACAGAAAATTAAGTTAAATTACCTAACAGCAATGGCTGGCCATTGCAAATAACAAGCCCTCTGATTTTGAAAGAATTGCTGGATGTAAGTAGCAGTGGTCATGCAGAAAGAACAGCTCCCAGCAAGTCAATTTGTATAGGCACTGAGTAATAGATTTTCTGGTTCTTTCACAGAGAATTAGGGCTAATAGCAGAATTTAATTTGTTGTAGAACTTTCATCTTATTAAATGTAGGGAAAAATCTCACTGTACACTGTAGTGTTTCTCATAATCTGGGACCCTGAACTTTATAGGAAATGGAAGATACCAGATTCTGTCAGGGAGCAGCTCCCCACTTTGTTATCAATTTGCTTTCTCTGGGGCATACAAATAAGGTCTAGATATAATAACATGTCATAAGAGTTTACACTAGTAAACCTTTACTTTCTAGTGGCAGAGCACTTCTCCAAGAGAGGAGAGGGACTGTGATCACATGGAGCCACTGAAGAGTAGCTGATTCTCACCTCTTTCCACCCAGTGCTGGAAATTTCAGGTAAGCTAAAGGCAGATGGACTTGCAAAGCTTCTAAAGAACACTGTTTCTGTGTTGGGTGTGGCTAAAACAAGGCCTCAGAGAAGTAATGCATTTAGCCAAAATGGATAGGAAAGATGAACTATATAAAACGATATAAGAACCAGCTAGAGACAACAGTGTGATCAGTCAACACATACAGAATCTCTCAGCTCTCAGAAACCCCAGTCTGGGAGGTAGTGTGCAGGGCTTGGGCCAAGGTGTGTTTCAAATTACCATCCAAGCCTTGTAAAATTCTTAGTCATTTTGGAAACCTAGCAGCACAGTCTTAGCCTTCCATTGCATGAGGCAGCTGGATGCTTCCTGGGAGTCTGCTTTCTCAGGAATAAATGAATTTTTTTCCATCCCAAATGTCAATTTAATAATTTTTAGCAATCTTAGTAGTAAGAGTCAAAGCATTGTTACTGCTGACTAACTTGAATGGCTCGTATAGGGTATTTTGTTGGCTAAATGCCTTTAAAACAACATACCATTACACTCCCTCTAGAATGTTGTGCTGTAGATTCTTAAATGAGCCTGCTGTGCTTTTACATGTTGCTCACTGATCTGGGGGACATGGGAGTGGGGGGAAAAAGGGTGTGATGTGCACCATTTATTTCACCTATTTGTGCCTTAGCTATTTTGAAAACTAAAATAACAAAGTTAAGAAATACGATTTCAGGTAGGGGAGGAATAGAATTAAGAACTTGCCGTGTAGGAAAAGAGTTGAAACAAGGGCACTCTTCTCCCAGGTTTCTGACTTCATTCTAGAGAGGTTTTCAGAATACCACTGAGAGGAGACTCACTGAGAGGAGACTCCATTTTAGATCACTGTTGCAAAGAAAGCTTTCAATAGAAAGTTTCAGTCAAGTGTGAAATCTTAACAGAAGATTTGCTCATTCTCTCATTGAGAGAATTTGGAGTGAGAAAAAATGAGGAAATAATTGTACTTAAAGTCAGGTAGCAGCTCACTGACAGAACTGAAAAAGTAGAATTAAATCCTCTGACCCATTATCATATGATTTCTACTGGACTAATTCCCTGTAGCAAGTTCTAGAAGCACCTATAAAGAAATCCAATAAATATCTAATAAATCTACTTTCTCAGTCCTGCATCCTTCCACTTGAGTCAATTCCACTGGCACCCAAGAGCTTTTAGAAATTCTGCATTCATTTTTTTCTGTTACCAAAACTGTAAAAGACAAAAATCATAATGAACTTGAAGAGAGCAATAGAAAAAATACCTACTCGCTTTTCTACTGTTAAGCTGTATATCTCCAGGCCAGTATTTACAGCATTGTATCATGGCAGCTCTCTAATGTCTTCACAGCCCTTTGTGTTTTTTACAGCACACGCTCTTTCCAAACATACTGGTCAGTTTTGAAACATGGAAAACTTCTCAAGATTCCAGTTTGCATGTGTTATCTTTGCTCTTGCCAGGTTCACCAGGTTTGACTATTTGCTCTGAGATTTTTTTTCTGAATGAACACTATACCCAAATCACAACCACCAGCAGAGAACAGAAACCCTTACATCCTTTCTCACTTAGATCATATATATCAGACATCGTACCAATCTTTTTTAACCTGGATTCAGCTACCAGTCTGAGGCTGTTGATATTTTTGCCCAGCTCTCTGATGCTCCTAATGATGGTATCTGACACAATCCTTTTGGTTTACAGCCACAGCCCATGATTCTCCAGAGGCTTACAGACACCTAAATAAAGACACGTCAATCACTGTCTGATCTGGGTCAGCTTTAGTCAAGCACCTCCACCAGGAGATCATTTTCTATCAAATACAGTAGACAAGGTAAACCATGACTTTAAAATATGTAACCATACTAGTGAGTTGTAAGTTTTCCTTATCCTGACTTCTAAGGCTGTGCATGAGGAGAGGCTACATCTCCCTAACCAGTGAAAATTCATGAGATCACAGGAGTAAGGTGAGTTTGTTTTCCTGCAAAGCAGTGCTCCAGCCCATTATGACTCTAATTTATAGTAAGTTCTGCTCATGTCTTTTGACTACATCTTCCTTGAGATAGGTTTTATCTCAAGAAACAGAAGAAGTTACCCTATCATACAATAGAGCACCTACTGAATTTTGTGGAACTTTTAAATAGTGATTAAAATAATTCCTTTTAGGGCAGTTTTCTCAATAAGAAATTCACTTTAATAAGAGTTTATTTTTGCAAGAACTGCATTTGTTATTAAATCCTTTGGCCCAGAATGTGGTCCCTAAAGGTAGCCCATTGCCAGTGCTTAATAAATAAGTATAGGAAACAAAGGAATAAGTATAAACACATCTTTTCAGCTTCCAGAAAAGTTGTGTGAGACAGTGATTATTGATCATATGCATGTCTGTTTTGTGAGCTATGTATGTTTTCCAAAATAATGCCTGAAAACAAACAGAGTTACCAGAAGATTAAATCTCTTTCTGTATAATTTAAGAAGGACTACACATACTGCAGGAGTAAGAAATATTGGCTATGGCAATACGTTTGGAGGACACTAGCTCATATCCCACTATTTAGATAAAGATTGAACTCACTGGGCAAAATTGTTACCCTTTATTAGCTAAATATCCAAACTTTACCCCATCTTCTTTCCTTGAATCATCTAGTTATGCTTCAATATTCTAAGGCACAAGTTTAATGAGATTATTTGTGGTATTCTATGCTTTTAGTTTGTTGATATGTCTAAACATCTTCTAACTCACTCCCAGAAAAATAAAATGCACTCCCAGAATAATTAGTTCTAACAGAGAAAAAAGCTGATTCAAATGTGTGAAGATTTATATAAATATTTTTCAGCAATAAGTATAATATAACCTCACAATATTTCTCATAATTGAGTTTCTTTTAGATTTCCTTTTATGTACAGCAACAGAATTCCAATTAAAAGCACTTCTTTACTGTGGCAGCCAGAAAGAGTGACTTGTTAGGCAAAATCTTTGTAAAATTAATTTTTTGTTGCTATTAGAAGAATTACTCTATATTACTTTAATCTCCCTGTAAATTAAGTTGAAACGGCTGCCTTTATCTAGTTCTTTGCTCATTTTCCACAAGAATGTATGGACCGAATGCTTATGCTTCTTCTGCAGTTGCAGTAGATAATCACCCATATTTTCTATTTTATCTCTCTCTGCTTCTCTGATGGAGACAGTTCCTTGGTCCTGACAGCTATTTGCAGTATGAATAACTGATATTTTAAAAAGTGCAAAAGAGAAAAAGAAGAAAATACAGTTTATTAAAACCTGACTTAGGAAAAAAAAAATAAAACTAGAATAGCATTGAGAAGCACTTCTCAGTAGTAAGTCTGGCTAGTAGCTATCTCAGTAACAATCTGGCTGTCCCAGAAGGCTGGCTGTACTTGGATAACACTACATTGCTCGTCAGAGGTAATCTAAGGAGAACAGAATCACCTACAGCTTCCTCAGAGTTTCGGTGGAGAGATGAACACCATCTGTGATAATCAGAGCACTATCATGTTGACAGGATTTTAGAGGTTTGACATCATTTTGGAAACCTGTATTTGCAAGTATATTTTCCCTTTGAAGGTTCAAAGAGCTGCAAATCACTTAAATCAGGTGAGAACACATGCCACAGAGGACTACTTAGGGAGCAGTTCAAAGTACATGCTGCTTGTTGGTACTAGTCATCTCCAGCATTTTGAACTCTGTTGAGCTGAAGGAACAAGAAGCGTACAGAATTACAGTAGAACATCTGTCAGGAAGCAAAAAAATGTTTTTACTAAAACATAAGTGAATTGGGTTAGAAAGGTCACACAGGGAACAGAGACACAAAGAATAAGGGACACCTCCTTGTTGAATCACAAGGTTCAGAACAGGCCACCTTCCTTTCTAAACTCCTTATGAATCCTAGGAATGGCTAAATCCAATCTTAGTGTTGGGCTCATGTGCAATGGAATTAACCTATGCAACATTTATAATAATAATACTACTGGGTAGCTAAATGGATTAGTAACTTTTCATTGCTATTAAATCAGCATTATTTCAATCACTTACCAAGGATCTGTCAAATGTAAAGGATCTCTCCACCTTGGGTAAGAAAGGCTATCCTACTCTCAGGTAAGGAATTTCAAACCTCATGAGGCTGAAGGGGGGAGTCACCTGGCAGGCAGTTCAGCTGCAGTTCAGGGAGAGCTCAAATTGGGCCCATCCTGATGGAAATATTTGCAGAGTGAAGTAGTTGCCTGCTACTCAGTAATAAAGACAAGATGGATGTCTTAATTTCAGCTGTACCACCTTGTTCTGTGCTTTAGTTATCTTGTTCTTTTGGCTTTTGAAACTTTTGGGTCTCTGGAAATATTTTTCCAAGACATTTTCACTCCTTTATATATGAGCCAGGAGCTTAACAGCATGCAGGTTCACCACAGGGCATGGGGCCTGTTGCTCCTTAGTCAGTCTGAACAAAGGCATGGTTGGGGATCAAGTGAGTCTGTCACAAGCCTTTTACAAAATATTTGCTGTGATTTTGTTTAATGCACTTCAATGTACTTGATATTCTTCTCTTGTATTGACTTAAAGTATTATAAAAGTCCATGTTTGCATTCAGAAAATAGCTTGCAGTGAGATGACTGTCTAAGATTTTGTGGAATTTTTTCATGAAAATAATATGGGTTTTATAAAAACTAAAGAAAGTATTGAGAATTTTAAATCTGCAATGTAAATATTTCATGCATACATAACAAGGTCATATTTTCACTCATTACTAATCATCCAATGAATTTACACTTGACTAATACAAAAAGCAGCCAAGTTTTCATGTTAGAAGCTAATGATTCCAGTTCAAGTTACCAGCTGAATGAACACGCATGCTGCATTTTTCAAGCAGCTAGAAATCTGCCCAATATACAATATACAGAGATGACTTCAGCAGCTATTTATCACTCTGCCTTTCTGACAACCTGTTCTTCCTGAGTAATTGTTAGTCAGCTATGGCAGTCACAGCTGAGCTGGGGTGCTTCATATTAACACACGAGTTAAGCCTCTCAGTACATGAGATCACAGAGGCAAGAAACACTCTTCTGGTCCATAAACAGAGTGGTGGACAGAAGAAAATACCTGAGGAGTTTTTGTCCCTCACCAAGGAGCAGAACGGCTACACTGTACTATATAAATGTACCAGCTGGCCGAATCAAGGAATAAGAAAGACCAAAGACAGCATTTGCATCCTGTATTACATGGCAGCATAAGAACTGCAAATCAGAGAGGTGTGTTGCATTGGAAGGGGCCTTGTTTGGCATTATTACAGCTGAGAAGCAGCAGATGGGACAAAATAAGGCTATACCTAAAGACAAGCTGTTATTAAATATTAACCAAAATGTTAGTTCTTTGTACTGTAACCACTCTGGCAAAGTTCTGTTTACCTTCTAACAGAAGGCCAGTTATTTCCTTGCCTAACTGACCAGATGTTAATTTTTCTCTTTTCTCTTTTAAATTTCTTGCTAACAAGTAATTTTCTCTTGTTTTGCCTTTTTTTGCCAGGCATCTGTTGCATCATTCATTGTGTACCAGTGAGAAGAGGAGTAATATGGTTAAACTCTATGTACTTTACCTTAATAGAAAAACCCACAAGCCATAGGAAAAGTAGTTAAGAGGAGAAATACAAGAATACATGACTTCTAAGATGCAGCTGCAGTTTACAGGTACAGGGCTGAGGTAGCAGGTCTTGGTTCAACCCTAAAGAGTCACATGTGATGTCTGTGTAGTCTCTTTCCGGTCAAGTACTCCAAATAATCTGGAAGAGTTTTCCAGAACACTGGAAAGCAGGAAATAAAAAATTATGAATGGAAAGAGGGAAATTGCTAAAAAGTATTCGATAATAATATATGATGTTTTGATCTAATTGTAATTAAAACACATACACAAAAGTATTTCTCACTAGTTTACTAGTAACACATCTTCATGACTGCTTGAAAAGTAAACCACCTAGTAGAAAGCCTTATTTCTCACGATTTCCATTACTGAAGAAACAACTTTTTAGTCATAAAAAGCATGAGGAAAAGGAGGAGAAGGGAGTGAGGGGACAGGAAGAATGGGAGGTGGGGGGAGAGGAAGAGAGTGAGGGAAAGGATGGAGGTGCAGCAAACCCAGAAACTGAGCATATTGTAACCCAGAAGATATTGTAACCCAGAAAGCCTCATCAAGGAAGCCAAGGGCTCATAATCTGTTTGGCAGAGCTGAGTGACTGGAGAATGGTCCAAGCAAACCTTCATGAGGCTGTGTGTCACCAAACCTCTAATGTAGAAGACTTGCATTGGTTTTGATTCAGCTAGTGTTCTTGTACTGGGTTTGGTTGGGTGGCCAAGCTTTGGTAGTGGGGGAGGTGCAGTCGCTTCTGTGAGAAGCTGCTGGAAGTTTCCCCTGTGTCAGGCAGATCCAATGCCACGTGTGTCCAAGACAGACCTAACACTGGCCAAGGCTGTGCCAATAACAAATGGTGGTAATGCCTCTGTGGTAACATACTAAATAAGGAAAAAAAATGTTACTGTGCAGATGTAATTGTAGACAGAGAAGAGTGGAGTGCAAATATGTGAGAGGAATGAGAATATGTGAGAGGAACCGCTCTGAAGACAGCAAAGTCAGTGGAGATGGAAGGGTAGCAGGTGCTTCAGACACTGGAGCTGACATTCCCCTGCAGCCCATGGTGCAGACCATGGTGAATCAGCTGTGCCTTTGCAGCTCGTGGAGGTCCATGGGGATGCACAGAACCACCTGCAGCCCATGGAGAAGCCCCATGGTGGAGCAGATGGATGCCTGAGATGAGGCTGTGACCCCGTGGGATGCCCATGCTGGAACAGGGTCCTGGCAGGGACCTGCAAACCTGTGTAGAGAAGAGCCCATGCTGGAGCTTGTTTCCTGGCAGGACTTGTGATCCCATGGGTGACCCAGGTTGGAGCGGGCTGTGCCTGAAGAACTGCACCCTGTGGAAGAATGACTCACATTGCAGTGGTTTCTGGAGAATTGCTGCTTGTGGAATAGACTCACACTGGAGAAAATTAATGGAAGTACTGTCTCCTGTGGGAGGGACAACAGAGTGGAGCAGGGGAAGGACGCCTGTCCCTGAGCAGCAGCAGCAAAAACATGTGATGAACTGACCACAACTCCCATTCCCTGTCTCCTTGTGCCGCTGAGTGGGAGGAGGTAGGGCTGGGAGGGACGGAGATTTGTGAGGGAAGGTGTTTCTAAGGTATTTTTTTATTTCTCATTATTGTGCTCAGATTCTGTTAGTAATAAATTCAATTAATATCTGTAATTCAAGTCTGCTTTGCTTGTCACAGTGTTTGATGAATGATCTCTCCCAGTCCTTATCTCAACTCATAAACCCTTTATTGTATTTTCTCTCCCCTGTCCAGCTGCAAAGGGGAGTGAGTGAGCAGCTTTGGTGTGTGGCTGGCATCCAGCTAGGGTCAAGCCATTACAAATAAACTTCAAATGAATACCGCTAACATTTAGACTTTCTCATTCTTACCAGTCTACCAGTCTCCCAGGCAAGACTGTTGTCCAGCCAGGTGTGGTATTCAGACAGCTATATATGTATATATATATATATATATATGTGTATGTATGTATAAATGTAGAACTGTGACAAGTTCCTGGGGTCACCAAAGTCCAATTCATAGCTTAAAAAGGCAATCATGTTACAGAATCACTTCCATTTCTATGAAGAAAAATTTTCTGCAGGAAAATATGGATTAAGTCTGTTTCTTTTCTGTATAATTTTATTTCAATTAATATTATTACTCTTTGAAAATTATTTTTATACGGCAATGTCATATGAAGTACATTTACTTACTTAATTTACTAGTTATGTTAAGGTTGGAATGTTAAGGTTGGAAGAGACCTTAAAATCATCCAGTCCCAAGCTCTGCTGCCATGGGTGGGGACACTTCCCATATACCAGTTTCCTCCAGGCCTTATCCAGCCTGGCCTAGAACAGTGCCAAATTTGGGAAATCCATAACCTCTCTGAGTAACCTGTTCTAGTGTCTTATCCCCTCACAGTAAAGAATTTCTTCCCAATATCTTACTTAAATTTCCCCTCTTTTGGTTTGTACCCATTACTTCTTGTCCTACCATTACACTGCCTCATGAAGAATCCCTCTCCAGCTTCCACATAGGACCCTTGAGACAGTGGAATGTTGTCATGAAGTGTCTACACAGCCTTCTCCAGGATGAACAGACCCATCTTGCTCAGCCTGTGTTTCTGAGGGAGGTGCTCCAGTCTTCTTATCAACTTCATGGCCCTCCTCTGGACTCATGCTGGGACCCCAGAGCTGGATGCAGGGTTCCAGGTGGGATCTCACCAGAGCAGAGCAGGGGCGCAGAATCCCCTCCCTCTCCTGCTGCCCACGCTGCTTGGGATGCAACCCAGGACACGTTTGGCTTTCTGGGCTGGGAGTGCCCATGGCTGGGCTGTGTTGGGTTTTTCATCAACCAACATCCCCAAGTCCTTTCCCTCAGTGCTGCTCTCAATCTCTTCTGCACCCAGCCCATAGCTGTGGGTTGTATTGCCATGACCCAGGTATAGGACCTTGCACTGCAAAATAAATAAGCTACCTTTCACCTTTGATATTGCAGGAATGCTTTGGCTTTACGTGATGGTTCACCAATAATGTAATTAAGAAATGTCAGTATTTCTTATGAAAAAATTGTCTCTT